>PVLD010009827.1:0-74496 GCA_004027595.1 Dinomys branickii | reverse complement strand
CTTTGGATTTTTGGTTTTTGTGTTTTTTCTATTGTTGAGAGAATTGATTGTCTGACTAAATTTGCATGTCTGTATATGGGTTTATGTATTTACACTTCGAAGATATCAATGGATAAAGCAATGACCACTGTTGAGAGCATATCACCTTGTCTATAGATTAGTTGTGATTGTACTATTTTTTATGCTAATTGGTGTCTGTCAATATGTTTTTGTACTTTTATTTTTTTTAAATAAAAAAAAAAAAAAGAAAAATATGTTAGAATCTTGCGTTGGCTACTTTGGTTAAGGATTTGTATCAAGGCTTCAGAGAAGAAAACTCCAAGAGCCACCCCAGAATCCTGTTTGTATTTTTTAACTTTAGTGGTACAAAATAGAAATTCACTGATATACGCATTCTAACTGGAAATATATTGAGATACTCCTACACTGACTGGTGAAAAATCACTGCTTCAGCCTACAGTTGGTACCTGCTACTTGTGATCTACTTCCACCCACTGGCAGATCTTCCCACAACTCAGCATGCAACTGGTTAGCACTTGAATTAGCTGAAAGACCCCAGGTATCTAACTCCGTGTCAGTTCTAACTGCTTGGAGCCTGGGCCTATAGAGCTATCAATATCTTATCGCTGCTATAACAAATCATCACAAATTTAAATGTCTTAAAATAATTCAGATTTTTTTTTCTATTTTATGGTTCTAGAGTTCAGAAGTCTAAAATAGGTCTTCATGGGTTAAAAGCAAGGTGTCCCTAGTTCTTCTTTTTTTTTTTGGCGGTACTGGGGATCAAACTCAGGACCCTGCGCTTGCTAGGCAAGCACTTATTCCACTGAGCTATATCCCCAGCCCCCTAGTTCTTCTTGAGGTTCTAGGTGACAATGCTTTTTCCAGCATGTAATATCTCCATGCCTTTGTCTCCATTGTTTCCTAGCCTCTTTGTCAAACCAGCAATAAAACATCAAATTTCTCTCCTGTTCTCATACTTCTGCCTCTCTTATAGGAACCTTATGATTCCACTGGGTTCACTCCTATATTCCAGTAATTTCTTCACCTCAAAACTCTTAATTTAATCACGTCTTCAAAGTCCCATTTGCCATGTAATCTCCTGCATTTTAAATTTCAGGGATTAAGTTGTTGATATCAATGATGTCATGACTTTGTCTATAGGTGGTCATAAATTTTAAATATAATACCTGAGTAGATGCAGTAAAATGCATACAGTGCTTGTAAAAATGTGTCACAGTCAAAAGGGGAGATATGAGAGGAAAGAATTCTCATCACATAGGAAAATCTTAAAAAAGGACCATGTCTCAAGAACTTTCTGGAACACTGCAGAGCTTTGATTCTTCTCTCTCGTGTTAGTTGTCATTAAATAGATGAAATCATTTGAAAGAGGAAAACCCTAGACAAATATTGAAAAAGGGAGGGAGAAAAATGCAAATTTTCCTGCTAAATCCAAATTGCCTGTTAAGGTTCAGGAGAGGAGTAGGACAGAAGAGGGACTTTCTGATGGACATATCCCAGTGAAGACAAGCACAGGCTCCACAAATTGATGCTGAGGGTGTGCCAGGCAGTTGTTAACCCCTCCCAGTCTTAGTTACTTTTCTCTTGTTGCTGAGACAAAATATCTGACACCCAAAGTTAAAGAGGAAATGGTTTATCTAGCTCACCGTTTGTGTAAGTTTCATCCCATAGTTGGCTGGCTACAGGGCAGGGTAGCATGGCAGATAGGCCTCACAGGAGATACATTCATGGTGGGAAGGAGGCAGCAAAGCAATAAGGGAGGATCCTTAATGTCTTTCTGCCCCTTTTATTTTGACTAGAAGGATTAGGGCAGGGCTAAACCAATCAGTCTACTGATTTAGTAATCACACATCCTTAATCTCAGCATTGCCCCATGAATCAATCACATACTCTAGATCCAGCAACCTCTGAAAAAAACACCTATGACTGCATGAGGCTTTAGGGAGACATATAAACACAATCTATAACAGGTCAACTGTCTACTAATTTAGGGTGCTGAATGAAAAAGTAGGCAAAGGAATGGAATGGTAATTTAGATGTACTCTGTGATTTAATGCTCATCAGACTGACTTGATGAAATTCAGGAGAATTTTGCAAATATGCAAAGGACAGCTAATCTAGGGCAGTTTACTTGCTCTTGGAGGGGAGAAAACATATTTGATGGGTCTTTGGATATTTAACAGTGTCTTATATGCAATAGGAGTAAATGTTCTCACATAAAATAGGAGTCACAGTCAAGTAGTGGAAAGACGCTATGGTTCTTAAATACACCACAGATTCCCAGTTTTTGGAATTGTCAGGCAAATAGCAGGTGCCCAGTAATTCTATGTTGAAGGAATAAAGGAAAATGAGTGCATGCAAAGGTTTGGTATACACAACAATTTTGATGTAAAACTATGAGCGTCTAAATGTTATCAACCAGGAAAAGCAGGAACCAATACTTATTTTGATAAATCCTATTAAAATCTAAGGGATCAAATGAACTTAAAGGCCTATGTTCCTGCCTATAAATAGGGTTGCCAGGTTTAGCAAATAAAAATACAGGATGTGCAGTTAAATTGGAATGTCAGATAAACAGGAATAAATTTTATTCTATTTCCCAAATACCACGTGACAATCCATCTTTGCAGTCATATTGTATTGTACTTTAGGTAAATTATAACTTTGTAAAGATAGCGTGTTTCAGTGATGTTGTTGCTTAGGAAAAAATGTACTGTTCACTAGATAAATATGTTCAAAAGGGGGTAGAGGACAGTGGAGAACAGCTGTATCATTTTGTGCAGTTTTCACAGTATGCATTTCTTTAAGCCAGGCCCATGGAAGAGGACTAAAATTCAGCTTCCTATAAATTCTGCAGAGCTACCAGGGAACAGTAATCAGCAAGGATAAAATCTGAAAGGAAGGTCGGTGAGGCAGGTAAGAGCTGCTGCATCCGTATTACCTGAAGCACATGCAGCCTCACAAAGGAGGACCAGAACGGAAGCAAGGGGCAAAAAAATCACCTCATGAGACCACTGTTAAATTTGCTTTAGGAAAAAGCTCCCCATCTCTGTCCCCAAAGCTACTTAATTTTGTACACATGGTTGTGCTTGTTTAGTACAGAAAATAGAGCTAAACATGTTTCATGCACTCTGTGGTCTGTCCTTGTAATGCTCTGTTGCTGGTGAAGTAAAGCATTCACTGTTTTTCTTAGAAAAGGCATGGTGTTGCTGCGTTCACTTGTGCTTGATCCAAAGAATCTCTATCGATGCCTTTTTTTTTTCCATCAAGCATTTACATGCTACCTGGCTGTTAGGCCTGAAAATACCAGATGGAGCTGGGGTGCAGAGCAGACACTGTTGCCATGGAAACGAGATGCTATCCTACTCCATGCAGCTGCCATCTTTACCCCCCCTCTTTCATCCTCTCCGTGTGAGGTGTTCCGATAGGAGCCAGCACTGATAAAATAGATTTCCCCCACACACACACCCTCACCCACCTTGGAATACATCCACTGTTAATACATGCCTCAGCTTCCCAAGAGCCTAAAATGATCGCAAAATGATGTGATTTCCAGGACTTCTAATCAGAGTATAACTCGTAAGTCTATGCTTTGACATCATTTTCTTCCCTTAAACTGCTATGATGCATTTGTCTTGTCCCCGAATGAGAAAATATCTTCTGTAGCCAGGGGAGCCTCAGCTTTGACATTCCTGGAAATGCAACCTAAGTGTTTGTAATCACTGTGCAATGTCTGTACTCTGCAGGAGACTGGAGAATGACCTCTCTTGATTCACTGAATTCCCCATAGTAGTGGCAGAACGCTGAGCACGCAGAAGTATGATAAATTCTTGTGGCTTGATGTTCAGACTTGAGGGGTGCAGTCACTGGGCACGAGCCCTCACTGCTGCTTTGCCTCTTCTGGCAGTTATGGAGCCCTCAAGGGAATGGGACTGTGAGAGAGATGTTCACTGCAGATGGGAAGAGAGGCCAACAATGTATTCTGGAAGCAAAGCTGCTTTGGTGTCCCTCCACAGTTGGGAACAGGTCCAACACCTGGGTCTTAAATTTGTAGCTTAAAGAGTTATGTTTAGGAATAAAGGGATATTAAAAGTGAAGTGGATGGGAAAATAGTTCGTGTTTTAGTTTCCTGTTGCTGCTGTCACATTCTACCACACTCTTTGTGGCTTAAAACAAGATTCTCTTCCAGTTCTAAAAGTCAGAAATTCAAAGTCAAACGGGTTCTTTCTAGATACTCCAGGAGAGAATCTCTTTCCTCGGCTTTTCTCATTTGTAGAGTCCAGCTATCATCATTGGCTCCTCGCTACAGCCAAGAACTTAGCATCTAGTGCTCAACATTACTTTGCTGCCCCTTCTGTTCCAAGTCTCTCTCTGCCTCCCTCTTTTAGGGATATTTGGTTATATCTAGGGCCCACTCAGTTAATCTAGAGTAATAGCTCCATCCCCCAATTCTTAATTTAATCATATCTGCAAACTCCCTTTTGCCATATAAAGTATTTTACCACTCACAGGCTCTAGGGATTAGGGGATGGATATTCTGGAGAGCCGTTATTCAGTCTATCACAGCTCCCAAACCCGGATGACCATCTCCTGGAAATCCTTTCAGAAATGAAGATTTCCATGCTCTGTAACGATTTTTCCTGTCAGAATTTCTTAGGGCGGGGGCCTGAGAATCCATTTGTAAAACTCAGGTAGTTCTGTTGAAAATCTAAGTTAAGAGCTTTTTTGGTCTCTTTCCTAAAGACACACATGTTCAAGGTCAATGAGGGTGTGGGATATTGTTAAAATGTATTTGTTGAGGAAACTTGAAAGGCCATGCCATCCTTTGAAAGTGTAACACTCCCCAGAACAGCTGCGACAAACAACTGAGTCCAAAATCATTTGCTAATGCCTCCTTCGACCCTCAGCTGTATGAAATAGGTATCTTGATACCTGCCACGAGCTGATGTTTGTTTTGCTTATGGAAGCGTATCTACTTATCCTTTCAGAACATTGTTTTCCTTCAGAGATACTCCTATATTGCTCTCAGAGTTTTCGTAGTTGCCTATTTTGCCTACTTCAAGAAAGAAAGGCTGTGGCAGAGGAAAAAATCCATACAATATCTTTAGAAAAACTGTAAATATTTCATCATTTCTTACTACACATACATTATTAACTCTGTAATGTAAATATTTTATAGCCTGCAACTGGCAATTTTGGAATATACTGGTATGTTTGGAGAATTGTGGCTCAGTTAAAAATCCTACACTGCTCACCCAGCTCATATTTAAGTTACATAGCTCTTTAAAAAGCATTTAACTCTCAGAATTAAGAGAGTAATCAGATCTATTTTTCAAAGGAGCCTCAAGGACCAACTCAGAACCTGAAGCAGCCCATTTGTGTGAACAGAGAAATTTTTGGAACCTCTACCAGCTCAGAGCTTCTATCGCCCCAGGGATGACAACAGGATATAGTTTCCCATACCCTAGTGGATCTAATTTCATCCGAGGGACAGAAAGAACAGCCATGCCCATGACCAGTGCTTCCAGATGCCCGCAATCTGGTTAGGAGTGGCATTGGAGAAGAGTTTTGCCACACATAAAAGGGCAGAAAATCCTCCTATCTCTAAGTATTTGGGACTGTGCAAAGGACAAGAAAAGCCTTCCTTTAAATAAGATGGCTACATATGAGAATACTTAAGCCAGGTTTTCAAATATAGACCTATTTGGAGAACATTTTTTTCTTTTTAATTCTAGGGACTCTCCAACACGGAGGTCATAGAAACTGCCGTCATTCTAAATTACAGAGCATTGCAGAAGCTGGCTGTGATCCAGGAGGTTGCATTATTCCAAATTGCCTGTCAAAACCTGTCAAAACACTGCCATTATCAAAAAGTAGTCCTTTTAAATAATTTTCTTACTCTTTTCTCTAAAACTTTACCGGTATTGAGCCTTAAGGCCATAGCTTATAGGCATAGTAAGTGAAAGCCTTTCAAATGAGAAGTGGCAAAAAATAAAGACATAAGAATTCTAGGCATACAGAAACATACAGAATTCCAGTGGGAGAATTGGATCAGATTTACTCAAAGGCTTTACCCAAAGGCTCCCCCAAGTAATAGCCATTGCTAATCTACATGTGGAATTGCAACCAAGGACTAGAGAAAATATGATTTGAAATAGTATTATTTCCCCATATTTGAAAATGTGAAAAAAAATTATATGGCTACTCATTGGTCTCTGTTTTTCCTATTTTCCCTCTCTTTTGACACTCTGTCTGATGGGAAATATATTTTATAGATGATTACTTATATCTCTTTCCTTCATTCTATAAATATGGAGAACAACTTGATTTCCCCAGGGTTCCCACACAAATCTGAACCTGAATCCTATACTTCCCTATCTTCTACTCCCCATCCTTGCTTTTATTTTGAAATAAAAATTTGACAAAATATAATTGCATATGTTTGAGCTGAACAGGATAATTATTTGGTATATGCACACATTTGATATATGCACACATGGTGCAATCATTACCATGTTCAAGCTAATGAATGTATACATTGCTTCCAATAGTTACCTTTTTACTCTCTCTCTTTCAGGGTAAGAACTCTTAAGACCTACCTTCTTAGCAAATATCAAGTACAAAATACAGTGTTATTAACTATGCTTACAGTACTGTACATTAGAGCTCCAGAACTGATGCATCCTATGTACCTGAAAATTTGCACTCTTTGACCAACATCTCCCATGTACCCAAGCCCTAGTGCCTGACAATCACCACCCTATTTTCACCTTCTATGAATTTGACTTTTCAGATTCCACATGTAAGTGAGATCATGCAGTATTTGTTTCTTTGAGTCAGGCTCATTTCACTTATCATAATGTCTTCCAGGTTTTTCCATACTAACACAAATGGTAAGATTTCTTCTTTTTAAAGGCTGAATGATATTCCATTGAATAAATATTCCACATTTTCTTTATCCATTCATATGGAGAGTAACACTTAAGTTGTTTCCATATTTTGACTACTGTGAATAATACTTCAAGGAGCATATTACATAAGCATCAGGGAAAACAGAACCTAAGTTCTTCAAAAAAGTAAATGTAGAACTATGATATGATCCAACAGGCCTACTTCTAGATATATACTCAAAAGAAATTAAATCAGTACTTTTAAGTAATGTCCAAAGTCTTTACACATACACATTCCAATTTTCTTTTTAACTTGAAACTTTTTAACTTTAACTCATCTCTTTATTTCCTCATTTTTACTTAGAACTAGTCTTTTAGCTTAGAAAACCTTGCTTCAAAAAGAGAAATACCTGCCACCTACTCTTTCTTGGATATAAAATTGTCTTGGTTACTTTTCTCTCTTTGCAGAAACAAAATACCCAACACCCTAAGTGAAGCAAGGAAAGGTTTATTTAGCTTACAGTTTGTGGAGGTTTCAGTCTACTCTTGGCTAGTTCTGAGGCAGAGTGGCACATGACAGAAGGCAAACGTTGGTGGCATCAGAGCACAGCAAAAACAACCAGCAAAAGGGACGAATGGCAGGCAAGCAACCTCTTTCCTTCCCTTACATTGTAAACAGGCTACCCCCACCCAGGGTGCGTAGCACTCAAATAAATCTCCATGCCCTCCTCTTCCACAAGCTCAGGATGTATACAAAGTAAACACCCTGGCTTCCTGCTGAGTCACTCAGCCAAACCTCTAGACTCCCTAAATTGACACAATGTATCAACCATAACAAGAATGTAGTGTTCAAAATTCAATTCTAGCAAAAAATTTCAGCAACTACTCCGTTAAAGGCCACTTCTCTTTCAAACAATGTAAGATGACAAAATATTTAGAAAGGCTACACTTTTTTGAAGCATTACAACGCAGGCAACGGATTAGGAAATCAACAGGGTACTGTAGTCCTACAGTCATTATGAAGGTCTTATTTCTCACCAACTACTTTTTAGAAGTGCAACTCCAAGAAAACACATAGCTTCCAAATTCAGACCAAAAGATACATAGAAACATTTCTTCAGACTACCATTAATATATTGGGGAGAAAATATAATGTGCAGGTGAATTCATTTAACAGAAAGACAATGCTTTGAGCAAATGTAGCATAAAGTTGTTTCAGAATGAATCTGCAGCTTCTGAGGATGCTGGTAATATATGTAATGGTACTTGATCTCATTAGCAAGCAACACCAACTCTTCAGCTACCATAAAATACAAATCGTAATCAGTATATTCTCAAGAGCAGTATATCTGTCTGACCTGACTTCTGCTCTGCAGTTAACAATTTTGTTTTACTCCATAAAAAAGAAATTTTTATCCTCTCTAAATTATGCAAAGGGGCTCCACAAAACTCACACTTACATCTAAGTTTTTATGTTGCATCTTGCTCTATGTTCTACAACAGTCCCTAGAAGTTGGAAGACTTTCTTTTCACAATCACTAACAAGCCACAATTAACTCACTACCAAGAAAGACAATCTACAGTGGAGGACTCAGAATTCCGAGAAAGCTGTCCCCAGTTTACCAAGTGTTTTTGGTTCTTTATCATCCTATTATTTAAAATATCACAGCCTAAAAGACCTGAACTTGAGAAAAAATTATTTGAAGAAATATTTTTCAATCTGTATCTTAAGAAACTCCTTTTCTCAAGATTTTCACATGCTTTCTCTAAAAAACAAAAATAACCATTCCACATAAAAATAAAACAGTAAGCTATATTCTTAAACTTCTCAAAGATTCACAAAGCACATTTGTTTATTAAAGATTCCAAGAAGCCTTGCCATAATGAAACCTGGTTCATTTTGTTTAGTACAATATTTCCAATTTATGTAGCCACTGATCCCGTCTTACTTATGAAGTATATTTCAATATGTAAGGGTTAGTAGTATTCTTCAAGTATGATTTGTGATACACCCCTGGTATGGATTTATAGCTTCTTTGTCCATTACAGAAAATCCTCAAGTTCACACTGTTTAAGGGGGATGAGAAACAGAGACCATAATGAGATCATGTGAAAAACTGACCTAAGAAAGTGTTATTTAATTATAAATGAAATCATGGCACCTGTTGAGCATAGTCATGTTTATTTGATCTTGCAAAATGTAACATTTCTATTATGATTTTCCAGTTAATTTTTTCTCAAAGTTCATTATAGGTAGAAATCATGGTATAGTTCATTCCTGTTTCCCAACTTCATATTGTTCTTTTCTAAACTGCATCTCTCCTTTGTACTTAATCATCATTCAGATGGATAGATGACCATAAGAACCTATATTCTGTAATTGCTCAAATGTTTCAATAAGTCACAGCCAACATATCCCTTTGGTCTACCTATCTACCTAAAAGTGAATTTCAGTGGCAGATACATCAGCAAAGTCACAGAATATTCTTCCCATGTGTACAATCCTAAGCACTCCTTCCCAGGTGTTTATTTTCAATTTTATATCTCTAATCCCATATAGCCATACTGTATTTCATATATATTAAATGAGATAAATTAGTAATAGTTTGAGATAGCTATAAAAATAAGGTTAAAAAATTATCTATTTACTATACTGCTGACCAGAAATTCTGTCATGACTTCTGTTTTCACATAAATTCCTCCTTTGGAGAATATTTTAGCTTCTCTGTAAGGAATCAAGTCCAAAGTCAAAAGCCCAATAGGCAAATACATTTTAAAGACACGCAGTATTGAATTACGTATACTTCTGAAGTGTAACATAATGAGAACATTCATTTTTGAACTATGGATAACTCCACTGTTAGCCACCCCTATACTTTAGTAAGAAACTTACACTTCTTTCTGTCTTATAAAGTGAATATGCAGCTCAAGGCAAATGACAAACATTAGCACATTCTGAGACTTAATGCCTATAAATTGTTCTGCCCCAGGGTATAGGAAAGACTTGTGTCTTGGTCTTTGGGGTTCAGTGTTAACGTTGTATTAGGACTTCCTCTACTTCTCCTTACAATCAAACTCTTGTGATGCCAAAGGCCAAGGTTTTCAGAGAGGGGAGTTTAATGTCCTTCTTTTTCCTGTCGGCAAATAACAGGAGGGTCAAAAACGTCATCTCTAAGCCCTTTGGTGGTATCCAACATATGGATCAATGTCATAATAACAGCCCCCAAATCATGTTAATAGTAACACTTTGATAAGGGACAAACAGATGAGGCAGATGGTACCAAATTACAATCTTGATATAATATCTGCTTTGTGCTTAGTGCCAATGCCGGGAAAATTTTGCATACTTCCATTGCTCTGCTGATTTCAAGATAATATCACGTACTAGGCCTTGTATTGAGGATATTTCTATGGATTACTCCTTTTAGTCCTCAAAGCAATTCTATGCTGTATATATTGTCACTACCCAATTCTAAAACTGAAGTTAGTTCCTAAATGATGGTGTGAAAGCTCAGAGGTCTTTTCAGTTTCTGTTTGTTTGCAGTGCGTTTTCTGGACTTTAAGCCAGAATTTCCCCCTCTTGATATCCCACACACATTTATACCCAAGTGTTGTTTTCACGTAAATTCATAATCCCTTTCCTTGCAAGGCAAACCTTAATACTATTTAGTCCTCAAAGGCAGCCTTGAATGCTAACAAGTTACCCTGACATCTGGGGAGATAGGGTAATGGAGAAGCAGGCATAGGAATCAGTTCCTTAGCTGTACTTTATTTGAATAAATTTTGACATTAATAAATCTTTAAAAATTATTTTAATAATTAGCATCATCTTACTACACGTATCTATAAGCTCTCACAAGCCATCAAATGCACCCGCACTCAGGCTTCTTACTCAGTGGGTTTACTTTTAAAATGAGACTCTCCCTCCCTGTAGCCTATACCTGCCAAAAAAGAAAAGGGAACAGAGAGCTAGATGAGAGATAGGGGAGAAAGAGAAGAAAGGTTTCCATTTTTCTTCACAACATCTAGTTTTTCCCAGTTGAATCCAAGTGCTCTGATTTTGCTCTCTTCTGTCTAAAAAAATAATTTTTCCACCACATAACACTGTGTGGTCCCTGGAATCCAGACTCTTTTTCTTATAAAAGTACAGCAATGGCCAAATTTCCACAGCAAGGAGAAAAGAAAAGATTGAGACAATTTTCTCAATAATTGCTTTAATCCTCTCTCTTATATCGGCCTTGGAAAATTGGCCAGTGACTATTAAAGAGTGTTGGGTTGATTTTCCTCTTCTTTCTGTTACTGCTTCCTCTGCCTGAAATACTATTCTCCCCCTGAGCTATCATGCTCCCTCTCATTCTTTAGGTCGGATGTCACCCCCAACCTGGAAGACTTACACTGACAGCTCTTCTATTGTTACTTCTTGATTACTCGTCATTCAGTCCATTCCCAGCAAAATTAATCACCCTTCTTTCCTCTTCGCTCCTTTAATACTCTCTTACACCATTCACAGCATCAGTCCCATCATGTCATTGTAGGTAGCGATTTGCCTTTCTGTCATTCCCTAAAATTTGTGAGTTTTTTGAAGGCAGTACATTTTGTTTTTCAATTCATCAGTTCATCATTCATAGTGCCTGATACTCAATAGGTGATCAAGACAGCTATATTTCCCCAGGCTTGTATCAGGAATGGCACATCTACATCAGTCAACTTCCAGAGAAAGAGAATTCTTCTTCCTGTCCTTTCCTACAGCGAGCCATCAATTTCACTATTTTAGGGCCCAGTGCCATGTTCATGTATTGGAACCTATGCAAATGGGTACAGATTTGAGCAATACATTTTTAGTGAGAAGGGACCCAACACCATAGCATGAAGACATCTTCCTTTCCTCAGTTAGTTTCTAGTGAGGATTTCCAGAGTTTACTTAGTTCAGTTGCTTTTTAAGAGTGCAGTAGCTCTCAGCTGAGTTAGAATACTAGATTCAGGGGAAACAGCATAAAACAACAAATCCCCATCTGCATAGAGGCTTTAGAGTTGAGATGGTGTCAGTTTCTTCTTTGTGTATAGATAGCACATTTTCTTTAGAGAACTGCTTCCCTCACTCCACTGTGCATGTAAGTCATGGTCCTGTCCATCAAGATAGGCTCCATGTCCTTAGGGCAGGTTTTTCCTTGATCCATCAGAATATTGCACCTCAGAGGTCACTGACTGGACAGGGTTAAGGGTCACACTAACAGGTCCAATGGGTGTCCCGATTTGAAATTACATGTGACTGGGAATCAAGGAGGCAGGGGAGGTGCATATGGAGAGGGTGACAGAGACTACAGAACTATGGAACTCTATGAGCTGTGCCAGCAAAGGGAAAAGTTGAAGCAATGTATACAAGGTGGAGAGGTAACTAGCACATATGACCATATTATAAGCAAGAGGTCCCAAAGAGTTCTTTAGACTCTAGTGTACAAACCAATTCTAAACCAGTTTACCAGTTATAAGGATGTTTTAACCAGCTAACTTTTGCTGGGACACCGTGACAAACATTTCCTCCAATCCTGCACCAGCTCACAGCAGCCCAGCTGTCAGGAATCTTCCACAGGATTACACAGTTTGGAGGTGACTCTGCTACCCAGGAAGCACAGCTGAGGGAGAGAAAAAAAATAATCCTGATGACATCACTTGAACTCCTGGATCCTGCTTGACTTGAACTTTCCAATTACCTATGGTCATAAATTATCCTTTTGACTTCAGCTGGTTTGAGTTCAGTGTCTGTCACTTCCCTATAAAAGCATTCCAACGAATAGATTTTTCTAATATGCACATTTGCTTCCTAGTCCAAATTAGAGAAAGAATATTTCAAGTGCAGTGATGCAGGATGCTCAACTTGATTTTGACTATTACTTCCAGGAAGGTGTTACCTAGCAATGAGTTGAAAGGAGTAGCCAGGTTGAGAAAGTTCAGATTCATGTTCCATTAAAGTACGTGTCTTACCCATAAATCAGAAGTTAGCCAGTGACACACATAAATACATTCTACATCTCTCAAGAGTGATCGCTTTGTCCTGTTAGGAGTTCCATCAAGGATTGTAACTGCCTATGGATTCTACCCAAATATGCACCTCTTCTAACATACAGTGAATTTATATTCTGCCTAAAAATCTTGTTATTTTTCAAGCCACAACAAAGGCACTTGGTAAGAAAAGTCTGAAATTAATAAGATTCCACTTACTTTGCGTTGTTTTTTACACAATGTAAAAAAACTCCCAAACCTTAATAATTTAAAATGATGATTGGCCAGTCAAATAGTCCCCACATTTTCAATTTTCCTGTAATATATCATATCTCCACTGAAGTGGACTATTATAGCTGCCTGAAAAAGTATTGTTTGATGTCTGTAAGTGCAGTCAGCAATCAATAATTTGAAATTTGTACCATTTGTACCTTTAAGTCCTGGCACATCATTTTTTATTTCATTCAATCTGCTTACTGTTGAAGAAAAAGGATTTTGAACCATTGCCACAAAGCACATTTATGTGTGAAACAGGGTTCGTTTATATGGTGGGAAGTATATCATTTTGACATTTATTTGCAATATTAATTGTATATATTGATTCCATTTTTTTCAGAAATTGTAAATTTATTATAAATACTACCACTGATGACCTTATTTTTGTGAGACTATTCTGCAGAACTCAAGAACATTTTGGAGTCAAATCATGGATTTTTAAATTCAGAAAGGCAACATATGCTGTAATATTAAATTAAAATTCCATAATTAGTTGTTAGTCCAAGGACAAACTCAAACAGGAAATGCATTTTTTTAAAAAAAGAATATTGCCTCTCAGCTCTTAGATTAAGGATGAATGACCTGAACAGCCCCGCTTTACTCATCTTTGTAAATTATTTCTCATGTTTAATCCTAGTCCAAATATAAATACAACACAGAAAGCTACTTTAACCATTTCTAAGTATCACTAGTGTCTTTGGTAAGTAAACTTCAGAACAACAATGGTTACTTTCAAAATCTTTCTCTTCTTTCCCTAAATATTCTACCCATGCACATATGCATGGATAATTTTTTAAAAATATTCTTCCCTACAGGTTGGGGATTTGAAATAGCTGCATAATCTGAATAATGAACCATTAAAAGGAACATCTGAGTTTGACATATCCAAGGGAAAGAGAAGGCTAACAAGCTGCCACTCAAGAATGCTAGAAGCTTCTTTCCTTCAGAAAGAGGGAGGGAAACTTCAGTCTTCTTGATAGAGGAGATGTTCTCAGGCTGTTGAAAGGGATACAAGATTTAGGCTGGGCAGCAAACTTGCCCCATTAAACTGCTGCCTGCAAGACAGACACACTCTTCAGAGTGGGTCAGTCACTCCTGTCTGGGAGACAGAATGGTATTCTGGATTTTGTGGGTTTTTTCTCTAGTCAAAAGCACAGGTCGATTATTTTGCAGGCATAATATTTTTTTAAGAGTTACACTAAGTGATTTAGTGCTTGCATTTTTATAAAGCTCTTGTGTGGTGATGTGACATGATGATGCAAAGGGGACAGATAAAAGATGTGATCTCTGCAGCTGTGAGGCCCAATATAGTGAGATAGGAAGTATACGCAATGACAAGTTTGTACGGAAAGGCATAAGTGCTGCAGAGGTGTGTAAAGTGCCATAAATATTTACAAGAAGGAAATATGATCTCTGCCCAGGGGATTTCAGAAGGCTTCATAAAGAAAGGGGTATTTGAGTTGGATCTTGAAAGATGGACAGAGACAGATGGGAGTGGGGGAACATTAAGCAAATAGAATAGCACAACCCCAGAGTAGAAAAATACATACACATTTAAGAAGCATTGGGTATATAGGATATATGATGCTGAGAAGTGGAATCACCAGAAAATGATTGGGGACCAAACAGAATTTGACCTTTCCTCTGCAGACACTGGGAAACCGCTGAGTGTACTTGGGTAGGAAAGCCAGGATCTTAGGTATAATCTAGGAAGTTTATCCCAGCAGTGAGGACCAGGGCAGATTGAGGAAGGTAGAAAAGTGCTTACTGTGGCGGGGACAGTCAACAAAGAAAGAAGGGGAACAACCAAGAAGTTGTGGGAAAGGTAAAATTGGGTCTCATGACCTGTGTAAATGAGGGCTAAAAGAGATGAGGGGGTGGGGGCTGTGCCTGAGTAGTAAAGGAGGGTGGGAGGTGGTACATTTGATTTTGTACATGATAATTTATAGTTTCTGAAGTGACTTTTAGGAGGGGAGTCTATCAGACAGCTGGAAATTGGATCTAGACCTTGAGAAAGAGGACATGTCGAGCAAAGATAAAGACTTGGGAGTCAGACACAGAGATGGGAGAGATGAAGCCACAAGAAAGGGTAGGCTTACCAAGAAAACACATGTGGAGGGAAAATGGGGGATGCGCACAGAAGAGCTGAAAAATTAAGGGGAAAAAGTATTTTGGAAGACTAGTAGTGCTAGAGAAATGCTATATAGCATTGATGATTCATAGGTAAAAACTATTATCTGGAGCTGAAAGAGACCTCCGAGGTTCATAGGTGCGATGTTTTCATTTGAGAGGAAGCAGACTGTACTGTAGGCTGTGCTTAGCCCAAACTGAGAAGCTGGTGAAGCCATTTGCTAACCTCCCACCACCCTTTCCCAGACCAGTTCTCTGTGTCTTTATTATCTATAATCACTTTAATAGGAGTGGCATTTATTGAGTTCTTCCTCAGAGACATGGCCTAGTATGTAGCTAAGGACTTTGAAGCTAGACTTCCTGGGTTCAAATGATGGCCCCTTTGCTAGTTGTGTGACTTTGCATAGACTACAAACTTAAATTCCCCAAGCCTTCGTTTTCTCAGCTGTCATTAAGAATAATGACAGTGTTTATTTCACAGAGCCCTTAAACTAGTACTTGGCACCTGGTAATCACTATGCAAGATTTCACTGTTATTTTGTGAACTACTCAAGATTAGGATGACCATACAATTTATTGTTTGAACAAAAGTGCTTGTGAGTAGGGTCAAGCAGAGCCATATGGGAGCCTGAGGCAAAAGGGAAGATCAGAATACTGATCCTTCTTTTATTTAAAATGTTGGTGTTTCCTTAATCATGAATTATTTGTGTTGATTTTTATCTTCTAAGTATTTCATTAAAATGTAATTTGCTTTGATCATTGGGTTTTTTGGCACTTCTTAAATTTGGTACCCAAGGCCAGTACTTCACTTAGCTCCTTCTACTGATCTTCTCTTAGTTCCAGTCCTGCCATTGAGGTTGTGAGACAGGAAACCTTCAATAATTATTCAAAGATAACAGGCATGAGTTGGTGCTTTCCTAGACATGGTGGGATATACTTTCTCCTTAGGTTTCAGTGCGCCTGTTTTCTATAGACCTCCTCTCTATTTGTGTGTGTGTGGGGGTGACTTGTCTCCCATTGGGGTACATGCTACCTCTCCTAGAGCACAGATGTGACCTTAGGACCAATTAAAAACCATAAATGAAAGCCAATGTGTGTTCCCCAAAAAAGACACTAGGAACTGGGACCTGAGACTCAATCTCTGCATCAGCGAAGTTGTTTTCTTATAAACTGTGGCCTTAACCTACAATCCTCATGTCCTTACCAACAGGTCACTAGATCCAATGATAGCCTGATCTCTTAAGATAAAAGTGGTTAACACTTTAATATCTTACTATCTTCCTGGAATATTTGCACAAATAATTAAATAAAAGAAGGTATATGAACTACTTTGCACAGTGCATGGACATACAGTATACTCAGTAGATAACGGCAGCTGATTTTTCTATGTAGTAATTAACTGCACTATACATAAATAGGTAGATATTACTACTATGTACATAGCTGAACTCTATGAATTTGTTGGTAAGCAAGAGTGCTTGATGTACAAAAATAGCGGTCTCACCTGGCTCAACTTACAACTACTGATAAAGCAGCCTTTGGACCATCCAAAATGGGAAAGTGTTGGCAACTCCATATGGATCAACCTAATGAAATGGTATGTTGTTGGCAACACTGACTTAATCCGAGAGACCAAGTAGTTAACAATTTTTATATTGAGCACTTCTCATGGGCAACTGCTTGCTTTACAAACTAGAAGCTTTTCCTAATTATCTGCCATGCAATATTCTGCAGAGTACCTTTCATTCCATTCCACAAACATTTATGAGTCTCTCTCTGATAAACCAGGTATTGAGAGATGAATAAGTGACCAGATGCTGCTGTAGTGTTTTTTTTTTTTTTTTTCTAGAGCAGTGTTCTGGAGATTAAGGTTGAACCTCAGGGTGTGTCCTTTTAGAAACCAGAAATTTCTCTAAGTAGACTGATTGCTGCATATGGTCGCTTTCCTATGTTCATAATTCCTAAACTTTCCAAGAGGAAAAAAAATTATTTTCTTTCTTTAGAGAGCCAGTGACACACAGGGTATGATATATGATACGGCATCAGATGGTGGAAGGAAGTTGTATTTCCGGCTTTAGTACTACTTTCATAAATTACAGTTCAGAACAAGCTGAAATGAAGCCCATGCACTTGATTTTGATTTGCTGACATACACTGTGAACCCCTTCTGCCAGACTCCCCAAGTCATCTCCATGAGAAGATAGGATTTAAACATTTATAAGCATTACACTTTCTGGAAACAATATGCTTTAATTTACTGTACCTCAGCCAATGTGACTGTACCATTTTCTGCATTTAGAGAGAAACAGGGATTTGCAAACTTTTCCCTCTGTCTTTGAAAGTCTCCTCTCTTGACTTTTTAGATTCTCTCCTTACTTTGCTACCTCAGTGTCCTCTAGTTTACAAAGCATTTGCTCCCAGTTGAATTTTCTCTAAAAGCAAGTGTTCTAGTTAAATGTGGGTCAAAAAACTACAAATCACTGGACAGCAAAAAAAAAAAAAAAAAAAAAAAAACCCAGCATGTCAGTTACTAAGATTGTGCAAAAATACAAAAATTCAAAAGTTTTTGAACTCCCATTAAGACCAGTGAAGCCATAACTGGGACATTACTTAGCTCTCAGAAATGAGCTTCAACCTACATATCTTTGATAAAAAATAATTTCCTCCAAAAATCAAGTATGAAAATATTTTTAAAGATTATCCTAAAAGCAATGTTTCAAAGTCACCTAAAATAATATATTTGAGGCCTGATTTCTATCTTATTGCTGCTTTATTTAATTTTTCTCTTCCTATGGAAGAGCGGGAAAAATCTTTTAAATTTTAGTTAAAGCTCCTTGTCCTTTCTCCTCTGCATTGGTCCATGTCGATTCCCTTTATTTTTCTTTACCATTCCCGGCCTAAAGCACTAGTCATGTGGCCATCTGATTCTTCAATATGCTGATGACAAAGTAAATTATCGCTTTCTTGGGTTCTGTAATTCCTTCTAAACAGTCCCTTTATTCCAGGTAATAGTCCAGTTTGTTCTTCCAGACAGGAGTAGTGCCTCTTCTGAGAAGAGTTCTTTCTGAAGGGTAGGTCACATGTTTCTGGAGCTACTTTTCTTTAAAAAACAAAAATGAAGGTTTTACAGGGCAACATTCAAACTATTATTTTGCTGCCTGTCTTTTCTCACACCAAAATGTGCTCAACTGAAACAAATGGTAACTCATTTTCACTTCTTTCCAAATTGCTCTTCTGTTAATCATGCTTATTTATGTGTTCAAATCATTGGATAGTTATTGGATCACTGTTTTATTTTGGCAGTGTCCAGCACAGAGGAGAATGAATTATTCAGTGCTGTCAGTTACCCAGTGCTGATGTTGAGAGCTATTCAAAGGTAATTAAGAAATACCTTCAAGAAACATTTAGTCTGATAAGGCAAAAATAAGTGATAATTCAAGGTAGACTGTAACAAATATCACCCAAGTGAAATAATGTACGTATTTAGAAAAACATTCTCCTGAACTTCTTTTATATCCCTTTACGTGAAAATCTTTATTTTGGACTTGGAAATTTTGAAATCATGTATTACAAGGCATTTTTCATAATATGAAATCTTTTTAAAATGACTCTTAAAAGTTACAAAATATTTCTTCTATTTTCCCTCTCAAAGAACTATGTTCTCAAAAAACCATCTTTCTCATCAATGTGTCAAGATACCCCTATAGCATTGGTGAACTCTGGTAAGAATGCAAATCCTTTTCAAATGTGGAAACCAAGAAATCAATGGCAATATTTCATCAGTAACAAAAGGACAGAATAAATAATGCCTCAGCAGCTCAGAAACGATCCCCAGTGTTAACTCCTTCACTTAGAGTGAAGGAAAAACATCCTAATGTCATCAGTTCAGGTATCTCCAGGTAAGTATACAGTATTAAATAATTATTTTTCATTCCTAGAGATCAAAACAGAGGAAAATTATTGATCTTTCTAGATGACTTATGTAGGCTTTGTGAAACAATTAAGTTATGTAATGTAATAATCCCCTATAATTTTTTCAGCACCTTGCAAAGTGCCTAACACAGTTATGTGAATGAGTAGTGTGGATATAGCATGTGAATGGATGAACGGATCTGCTTTATTTCTTGTACCCACCAACACGCCTGTAATACAGAAGGCAATTAACACATACATGCTAAAGGACTGACTGGCAAATCATTCTCATTGTAGGTACTCAACTAAGTTATTATACTCATTTACAATCCTCAGTGCTTAACGATGATGAATGTTCTCATGGCAATTCCAATATATAAGTATTTCAGGAGAAGTTTAGAGTCTAAACTTCAGGGTTCCAGGACCACTGTAGTGAAATTCCTTTAGCTGGTCAACTCCCATCACTGTTTCCAACTCAATTGAAATGTCCATTTCTCAGAGAGCTTTTCCTTGCTTAAGACCATCATTTATAAACACCTGTCTCATGAATCACCTGTATCAGATTCACCCGGATTATTTGTCAAAATTCAGATTCCTACCTGAATTGATATTATATGTTCATGGTAGCATTATTCACAGTAGCCAAAGACAGAAGCAAAACAAATGTCTATCGAGAGATGAATGAATAAATGAATGTATGCATACCATGAAATATTAAAAAAAGAAAATTCTGACACATGTGCTACAACATGTAGCATGTGCTGCTGGAGGAGAAGTGTAGGGGAATAATATGGAGAAGATGATTGTGGGATGGGTAAAAATCCTGGAGAAAGATCATGCTGATGGCTACACAACAATATGAATAAACCTCAGGCTATTCAACTATACACGAGAAAATGGTTAAAATGGCAAATATTTTGTTATTGCTACTTGGCCACAATTAAAAATCCATGTTGATTCCTGCCTTTCACCTAGACTTACTGAGGCAAAAAATGGAAAGAGGGAAAAGGAAAGAACAGGTTTGCAACTGGAAGCTGCACAATATCTGGGTGACTCTAATATAATAACTTGAAGACACACAAAATTCCCCCCTACTTTTTCCTCCACAGCAAACTCTGCCCTTATTTGTGACCACTGTAATTTGACTGAAGCTCTGTGAGGGCTGGAACAATGTCTGCCTTTTTCAGTGCTGCATCTTCAGTATTTAGTAAACAACTGGCTCAGAGCAGAGTTAACTATGTATACATTGAGTTACTTAATTTGAGTGTGAGCTTCATATTTATTTGTTAAAAAAAGGTGCAATAATTGTCTTAAAGGGTTAATCTGAGGATTGGAGATAATGAATGTAAAAATCTTTCCCTCATATCTGACTCATAGTGAGAAATGGATCACTAGAGGTATTATCATTATTGTTATTAGCAGTAGTAGTCGTAGTAGGGGAAGTAAAATTATTCTGCATTTACAACAGAGTTGCAGTCTCAGATCCCTCTAGGCTCTAATATTGTTCTAAATTATATATATGTTGTGAACAAGTTTACAATAACTTAGTGTTTGCCTAGTGGTACTATATGCTCACTCAGAATTACAGTTACCAGATCTTTTAATTTTTAAAGAGAAGCCAAAGACACAGTATATTCATTTGAAAGTTTGAGCTTATATAAGTTGTTTTGGAAAGATCTTAATGTTCTGTGCACTCCCAACCAAACATATTTGTCCCAGGGCCATGAGTTTGTATCATCTGATTCATCCCAAGGTTCTGAGTATACTCACTTTCCACCAAAAGCAGAAATGGAATCATCTACCTTACTGGACTCACCGTAGATTTGGGTTTGGGAGACCATCTAGTTCTGACTGTTCAAAACAACAGAAGCAAATGTCAGCATATGGGAGGCTAAGGGAGGGAGCTCTAGAATTTGTGGTTGGCCTTGGTGACTTACAAAGATCCTGTCTCAGAAAACACCCAGACAAGCAAATAAACAAGTAAAAACAACAATAGAAGCAAGGGAGGCAATAATGTCCTTATATTTACCCTGCCAAGAAGTTTAAGGATGTGAGGGCCCAGGATGAATGCTGGAGGATGCTCCCAGCGGTGTTGAGATTATTACCAACCCAAATGGTAGGACAATAGTGTGTGGGGGGGGTCACGTTGCCTGCTCTTACTTATCTTGCACTAGATTTCCTGGTGAACTATTTACTGCCTTTGCAGTAGGACATTCACCTATACCTAGAAGGACAGAATTATTTCCTACAGCTAGGGGGCTCTAGTAGTCCACCTTTCAGACACAAATGGGTTTGTTGTAATTTGCAAATCGAAAAATGGACCACTCTTTACATTGTTCTCTCTAAATCTTAATGAATCGGTATAACTTAGGCATTTTAACTTATATGCAAAAACTCTGATGTTTTTAGTCAAAATCCTGTCTGACACTAAATTTTGTCTATGTGTAATTAAACTTGATATTCTATTGATGAGGTTCTTCCAAATATGTAAAATGGAAAGTAAACATCTACTTACATTGGAAGTTATTCTCATATCTAGTAATCATACTATGCACTTAGGTTGGTATATTGTAACTGAGATCTTATCTAGAACATCTAGGGGAAAACTACACATTGGCATTGATAGATAATAAGAAATAAACTCTCACTCAGCAAAAATTACATAATTTGAGCACTTAAAAACCCAAACAACTTTTCAGCTTTTAGAGATGCTCAACAAAAGAAGATTCAAGTGGAGCATGTGAAGTTTCATCTGCTTGTCATTCCTGCTATTTTTTCTGACATTTCCACTATCAAGGCACTGAAATGTACTAATTTAGCCTTAATTCCCAGTTTCTCCTTCTTGTGCCCTCCACTCTGCTCTAGGATATGTTTTAAAAGCACTTAGAGGCACTTAATGGACAGATTTAGCAAAATCTTCATCCTGTTTTCACAGCTCAGATGCATACAAAAGACTGAATAAACTCTTTCCCCCTCCTGCCTTCAGCCCCTAGAAATATTGATTGTGGTCAAGGAGGGAGGGCACAGAGGGAGATTTCTCTTGTATCAAAGCTACATAGAAAAAAATATTTTTGAATTGGTTCTTTTCAGATGCTAAATGTGCACTTCCTCTTTCTTATCAGCCACTTTAATGTAGTACTGGAAATAACGGTACTTAAACAACTACTCAAACATATTTTCAGTTTCATGAATATCTCAAACATCACTGGTCTCAGATATACTGGATTCAGGAAAATAGAAAAATGCATATTATTCCAGACTCTTCTTTCAAATTTGCAAACTCAAGATAGTTTAAGGGAAATGCAATACACATATTTCTGGGCATTTCTACTTAAATACATTCATCTAACGGGTTGTGTTTTTCCCCCCCCTCACGAAAGTGATTTGGTAATCTATGAAGCTTTTAAACTACAATTTGATATTCCACTTTTCAACTAAGAAAAAGGAAGTTTCTTTGGACATGATTAAGGTAATATAAAAACTTTGGAATTTGACTTTGGCTTTAAATTTAAAAGTCAGTTTGGTAAGGGAGAGTCCTGAACTTACTTCTAAACTATCACATTACATAATCCCTCATCTATTTTTATTATTTCCTTTATATAGTGTCTCAAGCCCTTTTTATATAGTAAATCATTCACTCATTCATTCATTCATTCAAGTTGTATTTCGAGAACCTACTTATGCCAAGCTTGCACTAGGTGCTGGGGACGTTGCAAAGAAGACAACAGACACGCTCCCTGCTCTTGCCCTTAGAGAGGCCAGGAGAAGACACAGACACTGAACAAAGGACTGCAAGTGTGATGAAAGAATGCCAGAGAATAGCAGAGAAGACTTTGTAGAGGGAGGGTCTATTCTACAAGCTGAAACCCTCAGTCAAACAGCCAAGTGAAGAGCAAGTGGACAAAGCAGCAAGTATTAAACCCAGAGGTGAAACAGAAAGGGGATCAATGTGGCTGAAGCTTATGCAAATGAGGAGGAGGGTGCAAGATATGGCTGGGGCAGATCATGCAAGACCCCATGTCTCCATTTACCTCTGATGATTCATAGCACAAGGCTGAGACAGTAGGATCCCAAGTCTGAGTCTAGCTGAGGCAACTAAGCAAGACCCTATCTCAAAATTTTAAAATAAGTAAATAAATAAATGGCTGGGGAACGTAGCTCAGTGAAAGCAGCCTGACTTTCATGCTCAGTACCACGCATACATGCAGAAAAAGGGAGGGGTAGGGAATCACAGAGCATGGTCATGGTCATTCATGGAGACAAAACTGATTCTTTTCTCCATAGTCTGACATCTCCCAGCCCAGCCCACCATGCACTTTTCACCTGAGAGCCACCAACAATGCAAAATAAAGCTAACTTCACTGAAATAGCTTAAATTACATGTAGATGCAGATAGATAAACATATAAATATTTGTCTGTATCATATCAATGCATTTGCACATATAAATATGTATATATGCATCTTTTACATTTTATTACCTTTCAGATGGAGTCATCCCATGTTGCTGCCTCTACTTTGGTTTAGATTTCTTTCTCTTCATACCCTTGACTTTGAAAATAGCCTCTTCAGTCTCCCTGCCTCCAGTTTCTCATTTAAAATCTCCAAAATGATTCTTGCTTTAACGATGTTACTTCCCTGGTTAGGACTTTCTGAGAAGTCCTAGCTGTAACTCTGATAAATCTGCTGTGCTCAAAGTACAGAGTCTAGGGTCACCTCTGGCCCAACCGACCTCAGCAGCCTGACCCCTCTCATTGTTGACTTCCCCACTTCCCATCTCCAGCACCTTAGGCTGTAGTCACCTGGCTATGTGAATTTCACCTGATAGAATATCTGTCCATTTGCACTGTGAAACACTTGGCTCCACAAGATGAAAATAGCAGTTAGGCTTCCAAGCTTCAAATAGCCAAATATGTTGGGGATAAAGTTGAAATTTGTTAGACAATGAGAAAGGCTCCCTCCATTTATATGTTGAAATTCTAACCCCAGTAGCTCAGAGTGTGACCTTATTAGGGAATGGGTCATTTATAGAGATACATAAGTTAAATAAGTTAAGTTAAAATGAGGCATTAGGGTTGGACCCTAACCCATTATGACTGGTATAATTTTAAAAAGGAGAAATTTGAACACAGCCACACACACGCGCGCGCGCGCACACACACACACACACACACACACACACACACATATGCAGGGATGCCATGTGAACATGGAGAGATGAAAGTGATCTATCAACAGATTAAGAAACAATAAAGATGCCAACGAACAACCAGAGGGAAGCGTGGAACAGATTCTCTCATAGCCCTGAGAAGAAACTAACCTGACATCTCCTAGACCAGGCCACTGTGAACTCTTCCCCTCAGTGCCACCAGACAAAGCAAAAGTCATTCCACTGAAATAGTTTTAAATTACATATGGATACAGATAGATATCCTCCAGAACTGAGACAGTAATTTCTGCTGTTTAAGCCACCATGCCTGAGGAAATTAATACAAAGTTAAGTGTCTTATTTCAGTGTAAGACTTTTCAGCCTTTAATAAGCTAATGTGGACCCTATATCTGCAAGAGATGGTGTGGTGGTATGGCTTATAGGTACATGTCTCCCCAAAGCCTCATATACTCATAGGTGGGACTTTTGGGAACAGGTTGGACTGAGGGTATGGGATACTGGGGTTAAGAGTGTGTGGTACTATATCAGTCCACTTATTGGAATTAGCATAATTCTGGATGTGGCTGAGTGGATTTACTGAAAGTGGAAGTTCCACCCTGGGGTGTGAGTCGCTACCCAAATTGTTTGTAGCCTGAATGGGATAAGGGGAAAGGGAGACTTGCTGCTTCACCCAGCTGCTTGCTGCTTGCTGCCTTCTGCCTCCCCTGCCATGGGTCATTTCTCTTCACCATACCCTTCTTCCAGCTGCCGCTACTTTGGAGCTAGCTGACTATGGACTGAAACCTTTACAAACTGTGAGGTGAAATAAACCTTTCCTGTTAAGTTTGGGTGTTGGGTATTTTGTTTCAGCAATGATAAAAGTAACTAAAACAGAGAGAATAGGATATCATCAACTTATTTGACAGGGAATTTTTTTTCCCTCAGTTCCTCTCATGGGGATCAGTGTTCTGGAGATCAGATTAAGGGAAATGCTGACTTAGTATCCTTAACTCAACTAAGAGTTAAGAAAGAGAAAACTGCAGTGAGCAAATGAGTAAACAGGTTTGCCTAAGTAACTAAGAGCCATTTAACATTCCTGGGACATCCTTCCTCTACAAAGTGAATCTATAATAAGTAGATTTTGTTTGCCCTGTGGAAAGCTGAGTGAAAAAACTCTTCAGTGGTGAGAGAGGAAGCATTTGGAGCAACCAGATGTTCCATTTTATCTCTAAGTATCACCTTGACCCAGGATCAGTTGTATAATTTGCAGGGCCCAGTGCAAAGTGAAAACACAGGAGGCTGTGCACAAATTACGAAAAACTTCTAAATGCTGACATAAGAGCGTTAAACCAAACTCAAGGCCCTTCTTAAACATGAGATCCCTTTGCACTTGCATGCATCTCAGTGTTCCTAACATTGGCCTTACTTTGACCAGTTCAACACAAACCTGTACAATCTTACACCAACATCAGTTCATTTCATGAACTACATTTAGAATAGTTCTTTATTAGGGGTACCCATAATTATCCCCAGGTTTGATAACTCTCTAGGAGTGCTCATAAGGTTCAGCATAAAAATGTATCCATGGCTGTGGTTTGTCACAGAGAAAGGAGACAAAGCAAACACAGCAAAATGAAATATATGTGAGGCTAAATGCAGAGGTTTCCCAAGACCCTCTGCTAGACGAGTCACTCAGAATGCCCTTGTGGAAGTTCACCAGAAATTCAGTCTCCAGGGTTTTTTTTTTTTTTTTTGGAGGGGGGAAGCTGCTAAATGGTCACTCTCTGCTTACCATGTACCAAGATACTAATTGTGCTAGCAAGTGTTTACATTCACAGGAAATAGCAAATTCAAGCACAAATCAGCTTCTCTGACACTTTCTCCTACTCCAGCTGAAGGAAAGAACTTATCAATGAATTTCAGCAACACTATTTCTATCTCTGCTTGCACAACTTGCTGGGGCAAGAGGTGAAAGTGAGAGTTCATTGTACCCTTTTTAGAATATTGCATTCAAGAATTTGTATAATGTCAGATATGGGTAAGGTCTTCCCGCTCACAGTAACCCAAGATGGACTTACCAATTTCTCTCTTTTAGAGAGCTTGGTGCTTTCAACTCCACAGCACCCTACATGGCAAAGGTATTGTCCTTTCTCTGTCCAACCAAAGAGATATAAACTTAGTCAAATTAAAGTGCAATTGATCATGAGTTTAATGCATCTAAGTGAATTCTCTCAAGAATGTTATGGTTTGATAGGGGATATTAACTATGTCACAGCCTTAAAGATGGACCCTCAGCTAACAAGGTAAGCTGTCCTTTTGGTAAGACAATCACTTTGTACACCCTGGAAGGTACTTTCATTGTTGAATTGAAAGCATTCATTAGAAGTCTTAGTTAAATGTGATGAAAAACTGCACTGACTTGATGCTCTTAACCATTTTTTAGTTTTCATGGCAACTACAGTGAAAATAACCCAGGTTAAGTCAACTGCCACTTAATATTTTGGGAAGGAAAATCAGAAAGGGGTCTGGGCTAAGTCTTTAAGTGATTCAGATTTCTATTTATCCAGGTTGTGCTTTGTTTTGACTGATCTATGTATATAAGGCTACTATTTTAGTATTTCATAGATGGAGAAGTTAAATAATTCACCAATAATTGCAAAGATAAATTATTATTTGACACTTGGTCATCCAGCGTGCTGAGGAATGGATAACACCAGGCCTTCTGGCTAGGCAATGTGGGATGTCAGAAGGAACACTACGTTTGCAACCTGGCTCCTCAGCTAAGAAGTTGGGTTGGCCTTAAGCCAGACACTAGACAACTCTCAGCCTCAGTTTCCTCATCTAATTAATGAAGAAATAACTTCTATGCATCACAGAGTAGGTATAAATATCAAATAATGCAAAGTAATGCACATGAAAATGGATGAGAAACTATAAATACTGTGGGGGGGTATGCACACACTTAAAAATGAGAGGAAGTGGTTGTATTTAAGAAAGTCAGTACATTTAATAATTGATGGCCATAACCCAAGCCCATTATGGGGAGCAGTTACTGTCATTGTCTGTATCACTGATGGTACAATTAACTTAATTAGCACATACCTCTGTGGCAAGTCTGCTGAAATAACACTTTTCCTTTTAATGTACCATGCCTTGCCAGCTGGGCATCTCCAGTCATGTATCTTCCAAGTAGGGAGGACCGAGTGTTGAATAGCTTCTAGTTGGTATGCAGAAAACAGAATTCCATAATGTACATATCATCAGCCATTTGAATTACTATAAAAGAATCTGAGAAGCCACACCAAAATCTTATAAAATGGAGAAGACACAATCTTAAAGTGGAAGTGAGTCTAGGTAGGATGAACATGATCCTGTAAGGCAGTGGTGGTGGTAAACCTATAGCACATGTGTTTGTTTTCTTCTAAGAAAAAATTGTTTATGTATGAGTTGTTTTTTTCTAAACTAAAACCTCAGAATTCATGTTTAATTGCAGTGTTGGCACTTTGCCATAAATAAGTGTGTTTGGGGTTGCAGTTTGAACACTTGTCTTTAAAAGATTCACCATCACTGCATAAAGAATCTGTTGTCATCAAATCCAGAGTGACTTCTCTCAAGAAAGGAGTATTGAGCCTTTAGTCTGTCCTGGTAGAAATAAGGGGTTTTGACAAGTGAGAATGTGTTCATATCTGCATGAGAAGAATTTCCACAGATACACAGCTTCTCTGCAGCATAGCCTCTAGCTTATTGTCTTGGTTGAGTGCTATTCAGTGCTGAAAAAGAAGACCTGGCATAAAGAGACATATCAGTTCTGTTCTGGAGGTCTTTAATTTCCTTTCGCTTCTTCATAATTGAAAAGCTCTCAGTAATGTTCTCCTCTCCTCTTAATTCCATTTCATATTCTACTTTCTGCGTATCTCCTTGGACTGTGTAAAGGCTTGTTTTTATTTCCACTCATGTTGATAATTCATCCTATACCATGTTATTTGATTATTTCAGATATGCAGCTCATCTCTGCACTGAAATTGCAGTTCTCTTCAGAGCCAATATTCTGTATTTCCCAAAGCAGTCTAAAAGAAGACAGGTTCATGATAAATACTCAGAAAATAATTGTTAATTAAATTTATTTCCCTTTATTTCTCTTTTACTGGAAATTGGGTGCATTGGTTCTGCAAGATTGGCTGCATGTATTTGAGATGCAATATATTAGTGGCTTAAATAAGACAAGTTTATTTGTCTTGCATATAGTAGTCTGGAGTGGAAGTTTCCGGGAAGGCAGACAGCTGTGCTCCTGAAAGAGATCTGAGATTGAGACCCCTCCTATCTTGTTGCTCTGCTGTCTTATCTGTGTGGTTCTCACGTTTCTGGTTGGACATATCATATCAAAAAATAGGTTGGATGGTGATGGAAATATGTAAGTAAAGGTAGCTTCTCAGAGATTCTTCAAATCATTGATGGCACAATTTATTCATCAAGTCTTGGCTCTTACATAACTGGCTGCAGGGAAGGATGGGACATGTAGTCTTTATTGTTCTGGTAGATATCCAAAGCAAAAAATCGATATTATTAACATAATGTAGTCAATTTTAAATTTTTAAACAATAAATTACAATAAGAAAAACATTTTATGTGACAACTCAAGATAGTGTCATACATAGAAATAAAACACAACTTTCATGAAAGAACACATATTCCTATTTTATGTAACATATCTTCATGTTTTATAAAATAAGTGCCAGGCATGGTAGCATATGCCTATAATCCCAGCTACTCTGGAGGCTGAAGCAGCAGGATTAAAAGTCTGAGACCTTGTCAAATTAGTGAGCTCTTGTCTCAAAAAGTAAAGGGTGAGGGGGTTGAGGAGGACCAGGAAAGATATATATACACACACACACACACACACACACACACACACACACACACACACATATATTATGTGCAATATATATGTTTTATCAAGTTTTTCTTTTTTCTTTTTTGGTACCGGGAATTGAACTACCATAGAATGATGAGAGGAAAATCCTAGGGCTTTGCTGGGGACTGAGGGAAGGAAGCACTCAGCTCTGCCTTAAGATAACTTAATTTGCTTGTCTTGCAGCATGCACCACAGTTTTAGCCACTAGATAGATAGAAGAAAATAAAAAAATCAACCAAACAATCAGTAATATTTCACAACATAGATGAAGCCTATGGTAACTCTTAGGCAAAAAATTGAAGGCCAGAGAGGTTTTTGTCCCCCTTGATAAAGATCAAGAGATCTTCTATGAGGATAGGAAATTATCTTAATATGTACTATGTGTAGAAAAAAAAACACATGCAGCAATATACATTCCCAATGATCCTTCTGTAATTTAAGCTTAACCAATAATTCAGATCAAACATAAATAGATCTCATTTTAATTCCCTGTCATGATCTCAAATTTATGAGCTATGTCAAGGGCAGCCTCCTCTCTTCCTTGTGATAGTGTGTCTTCTAAGCTTTCCTAATTCACTTCTGTGCTAGTATAATCTATATAATAGATTTGTCCTTCCTTCTGTAGACTTCAAATTTGAGGAAAACCTCATAGCGTGTGATGTGTTTTCCTTGACAGTTTCAACTGACTTTTGTCAGATTTTTGACAGGGGGAAATAAAACCAACAACTTTGAGAACATTGCATTGCATTTGTTTTTAAAGCTACAGTTTTAGAGGAGTTTGAAATGACTTCTAAATGATGTCACAATAGTTGCTTCAAAACAGGCCCCAGATCCTTTATTCTACAAGCACCACTGGCTTAATTCATTCCGGAGGAGGCATCCTCTTTAACTGCAAACTAATTGTGTTATGGGCTCCTAGTATGTTGCTTCCAGAGGTTTTGGTTGTGGTAAACAGTGCATTTCCATGGCATTTATTGGAAGATGCCTGGGTAAGAGGCATGACAAGCGCAGCGATAGTCTACAGAGCCTCCATTGTTGCACTGGGGTCCACGAGCCTGAAGTTCTCCATGGAATTACTGTTTCTCCAGCTTCATCACTGTGCAATGGGGCCTCTCTCACCATTTCAGACCTAATGAACATCAGTAGAAATGAGGAGATTTTACTGCCCTAAAGGCTGCTAAAAGGCTCCTGAAGAAATGGGTCAATGTTTTCATTCCACATCCCAGAGCTCACTCGGATCGGCATCTGTGTTTGCTGCCTCTAGAGAGAGAGAGGCTAATTACTGGACAAAGCTGGGGATTAAGCTTCCCTCTTGCCCTTCCGAAGAAACAGTCCCATTGGAACAGGGCTTAGGGCTTATTAGGAGAGTGGTGGGGAGAAAAGGTGTTTCCTCTGTGCGGGCCTGCCCATCCTGCCTGGATAAAAAGGACCTAAATGCACAGGGCTTTTAATCCAACACCTTTGGAAATCACTTGAAAACCCTTGCAAGTTCCCTTGAAGATGGGGCATCTTGTGTCATATATTCAAGTAAAAAGACATGACAGGGATTTTATTTCATCAGGGCCTCACATCTTATGCATTTTGTGGCAGAAGGCCAAAGCGCAAATGACTTAGACTCTCACGGATATTCTTTTACAAATGCATTAACAGCCTTGTACTGACTTATTAGTGCTAAGAAATGAAAATTACCTGAAAACTAAGAAGGAAGAGAGATTTCTTTAGATAGGTTCATAAGGGTCAGGCACTCTGACAACCCATAAGAACCTTTCATTTGCAAATACTGTCCAAAAGACACATCTTAATATAAGCAGTCTAGAAAAGGGCTCTCAGATCTGAGAATTCCCTCTCCCTGTATTGCCAAAGGGCAAGTGTCAAAGTACAGCATTGGAAGGTGAGATCTGTGTCAGCATATAGACCAATATACCAGCATTCTGGTTTGAATGATTAATATTTTCTCATTGTCCCTAAAAAGATTGCAAGAGAACTTGTGTGTTGATGGAAGAATTCATAACACTTTGGGGCCAATTTAACTTTTGAAAATTTGCCTTTGAAGATGAAGGCTTCAGGCTGGTTGTAATCTGGCCCTTCTCCCAGAGAGAGGTGCATTTCTAGATGATTAGAGAACTTCAGGTGGGAATGTTACTCTGCTTCTGGCTTTTTGCCTTAAAATATGACCTAAGGCAAGCTATCATTTCCCAGAAATGAAATATGTCATATGTTACTATTAAAGTGAATCAGAAAAAGTGCATTCTATTATAATAATAGGTTTTGTTTAAAAAAAATTTAAATGTCAAATCCTCAAAGGAATAATACATATTTGATACTATTATTGAAACAGCAATACTAGTAATTGTATGAGGTACTTATATTTAGCATTATTCATATAGTAAAGGGATTGCATAAATCTTTCAGTAAAATTATGGTGTTAGAAAAAATAAGAAATAGCATCACTTATGCATGCAATCAATTGACATTTATTGATGGTGACTATGTGTCAGTCATAAGTCTAAATGCTGGAGATGCAAAAAAAGAAAAGTGACTAGAGTATCTTCCTCCCTTCAAGAAGTTCACATTTCAATTGAAGAGACAGATGGAGCAAGTAAATACAAAATAACGTCGCAACAGATATGACAGAATTTCTAATGGGGCTGGGTGCTACACTACAGGAAACTGTTGGTCCAATGGAAGAAGTTTTGCTGTCCTTAGTGACCTATTCAGATGAACTGACCCAGAAAATATCAGGATGAAGCACATATTAAACAGACAGAACAGAATGGGCAAAATTGTAGCTGCAAAAATTAAGCAAATAAATAAAAGTATGGTCTGTTTGGAGACTGGAGGGTGGTTTTGGATACCTAAAGAGGAAAGCCTATCAAACTAATACCAATAATGCATTCTGATCTACTAGTTTGGGTTAAAGAAACATAAGTGACTTTTGAGGAATATAAATTCACAAAATGTACTTTACATAAAGTCTATAGAGCCAGTGCAATGACAGTAAATGCTACATGGAATAAAACTGTCATACCCACCATGACTCATCTGATAACTTATGAAAATACACATATCAAGAAATACAAGAAGATTGCTCACTTCATGTGTTTATGAGTGGGTTGAATCTAATTTTGTAGCATTAAACCCAATTTTCTGCAGAAAAAACATGTCACAGAGGATTGGGTGAACCTTTTTAATTACTAATGTTTGATATTTCAATGTCACCTTTTATCCTAAAATCAGTCCTGAACACATAAGAACAGATAACCACCAAGGGAAGCAAGTCATTGCTTTTCCATCTTCCATATTCGAAGGGCTTTCTGGCTGTGTATTTCTCTCACTTTTAGCAGTCAGTGGATACAACTGTAAAGCAGTGATTTTTATTACCTCCTATGATAACAAGTCTTAGGCTTGGTTATGGGCCACATCTTACCATTCATAGCTCCCAGCGGGGAGATGAGCTTTTCACACATTTCTTCCTCTATTGGTTGGCTTTTTTGCCTACTGATCTCATCCTGAGTGGAGAATATACCTGGCATTGGCTGGTTCTTCATGGATTTTTCAATTTCCCCAAAAGAGTAACAAAGTATCATCATCTTTACAACATGAAGACCTTATTATCATTACCTCCACACCAGTATCTCCCACTCCTACTGCCATTTATACAGCACTCCCTTTATGACTGCAGGAATCTACTATTCTCAGAGTTTTTTACATATATGTCATATTAACTAATTTCATATCAACATTAGAATAGTGCTGTCCAGAGATCTTTCCATGATGATGGAAATGTTCTATGTCTGTGTTGTCCAATATGGTAGCTATTAGCCACACGTGGCCATTGATTAGTGGTTCTGAGGAACTACATTTTTCTTGTATTTAACTTTAATTTCATTGAAGCAGCCACACGGCTAATGACTATTATATTGGATAACATGGTTACAGCAGCTGGTGGTTTATAATTACTATCTTTAAAAACAAATTCTTTTTTTATCATCAGTAAGAACTTACTAAGGGCTAGTTTTCGTGAATGGGTCTGAAATATTTTTGAAGTTATAAGTATTTTAAAAGAGGCCCTGTATCCTACTTCTAGAGAAGTTTTAGTCCATCTTTCTTCCTCCCTATTAAAATTTGATTTAAAGGATATCTGTGGGATATATAGGGTAACATGGAGTCTTTCCTAAACCAAAAAGTTATGAAATATGTGAATGACTTTTTAAAGGAGATCTCTGCCATCCAAACATCTTAAGTGGTCAACAGTGATGTGCACTACAGTCCATCTACTGAAAACTAGAATTGCACACAATTACTGACATCTCAAAGGAAGACACATGTTTCCATTTACAAAATAAAACAGTGAAAGAGGGTTTTATGTGTTGCATGTCTATGATGAGACACTCTTCCAATAAACTCTTAATTTCTTAAATTCAGCCTTCCTCTCAGCAAAACCACCTTCCCAGATTGTTCTGGCTTGTGTGTGAGAATATGGGAAAAAAACTTCTTTAAAGCGAAGAAACTGATTGGAAGACTTAATTATATATCTGATTAGTCCCCTCTGAATGTTAGACTTACTACTGCTAGAGAAAGAAAAGTAGCCTCTTGGTTTGAACCATCTGTCTCGAAAATGTGACATATGTTTGCTTTGTTTACTCAACAACCAAGTGTAAACTGATACACTGAACCAGAAATCTGCCTCCTGTGTGTGTGTGGAAGGAAGGGTACCTGATGAGGGCATCAGTCTCTTTCTTTCTGCCTCTGAGGATCATGTGTGCAGCCGAGGCCGTGCGTGCATTGGTGGTTTGTCTGAGGCACACTGAGGTGCAGACACTCTCTGGCAGCTCCAAACAATGCACAGCACACACGCTAGCAGCCGCCACAGCTGAAAGGCGCGCCTGGGCAATGCCTAGCTGAATGGACAGCTATCCACCCCTCCTACTCTTCTCCCCGCCCTTACACCGGGGGCTCAAACTTCAACCAAAGCTCCTGCCCTTTTCAATTAACCCCCCTCGATCAAAATGAAGGTTACTGTTCTGTCCTCCATGGCAGCCCATTGTTTGGTGTGATGGGATTGCAGATTTGACAGCTGGGCTCAGGCAGATGTGATTCAAATTCGGTCTCCCTGAGAGACGAACTTGGACATCAGTGAAGATCTTGAATACAAGCCCTGGGCTTCTGGAAGGCTACCCACCACGGTCAGCCAACCCTGATTTCTCATCTAATGCAGACTTTGGTGGCCTGGGGGCCATGGAGTGCGTTATCAAGAGAAGCATGTGTCCCAGTGGAGTAAGAGGTTCAGCAGCAGGACTGGGAAAAAGTGGTCCCAGAGGTTGGGGTGAAGGGCTTTATATAAGTTTGGCTTTTTTTTTTGGTAATTTTCTAGAGAAACAGCCAAGATGGAAGTCACCTTATAAATTCCCCAAAGCCAGGTCTGACTGGGCTTAAACGTAGTGGGTTGGGGGAGGGTACTCAGCTTCTGTTTTGCTGTCAAACTAGATGAGACAGATAGACACTGAGTTTGCACATGAGTGTATGTGTGTGCGTGTCTGCTGGCGTAGATGAACGGGTGGGCACATCCCACGATCGCTGCTGGGGGACGGTTGGGTCTGAGTGTGTCTTTAACGCTCCAAGTCTTGAGTCACAGCCGCGAGTGTAGTGGGACAAAAACTTTGTGTTCAGAGGGTCTGGCAGGGGTATACTAAGAAGAAAGAGCCCTTGTGCATTGTACTGTGTGTGTGTGTGTGTGTGTGTGTGTGTGAGAGAGAGAGAGAGAGAGAGACAGAGACAGAGACAGAGAGACAGAGAGAGACAGAGACAGAGACAGAGACTGAGAGAGAGCCTGGCAGGCACCGCGGCTGGCTGCCTAGCGCTCCCTGTCCTGTGCGAGCCTGCTGGTCTGTCTGCCCGGAGTCCCAGGGCGGGCAAGCGATTGCATCTGCCTCGCTATAAGGACGAGCTTCGGAGGCGACTTGCGGTGCCCTGCCGGGTGGCAAGAACAAAACCACACCGAGAGTGCCCTGGTGAGGAGAAACTGGCCACGCTAGACGCTAGGCTTTTCGGCGCTTCCGATAACCACTGACATCCCGATTGGGCATCCCAGCCCTTGTCTCTGCTCGGAAATTGTGCTGGCCAACTCAGCGCTGGGAGCTCTAGAAGATTACTGGATTTTTATTTCCTAGCGCAGAGAAAGTGACCCCGGACGGAGAAGGAGGAGGAGCCGGAGGAGGAGGAGGAAGAGGAGACACCCCCTACGAAGAATAAATAAATAAATAAACTGGCTCTTCGCCGCAGCAGGACGCGGTCGGTTGAGTCCAGGTCGGTGGCCTTTGGAGTTTTCTCGTACTGTTTGGAAACCCATCGCCGTTCTTTCTCTCTCTTGCACCAGACACCGCTTTCCATCTTGTAGGACAACTTTGGGTCCCCTGGGGAGGGGTGTTTGTGGCCCGGGTTGCACCTGCCGGGGCGCACGGGTGCTGCAGCCGAGCGCTCTCTCCCGCGCTGTAGTGTGAATGCGCTGAGTCCCCTGCGCTTGGGCGAGGGAGTGGAGGGAGCGCTTCGCGTAGGGGCGCAGAGCCGGGTTCCAGACACAGCCGGGACGTAGGTTCCCTCTCGCCCGACTGCCTAGGAAAGGAGGCTCGCTTAGGGGGTAGGGGGGTGGGGGGTGTCGGCGACCGGGTGTGGCGATTGGTGGTTTGGAAGCGGAGGGCCGGCAGCAGAGCCAGCGAGCGAGCTGGCGCGCGAGCGAGAGGGGGGGCGGCCAACTTCCCGGGAGAAGGGGCTCTTTCCACGCCGGAACTGGCTAGCAAGCCGCAGCAGCCGCCGCCTCCGCCGCCGCCGAGGGCTCCACTCAGGGCAGCTGCTGCTTTCGCTCGCGGCGCACGGAGAGTAATATTGATTTATTTATTTGCTTGCCTTCAGCCTCTTGGGTTGTAACCGATAGATACCCCCCTTGGACTTTGCGAGCCAGCGTCCGACCTCCGCAGCCCGCCGCAGCCCGCTTAGCCACCCCTCCTCTCCACGCGCGCACATGCATTCCCAGCGCCCGGACCCGGGTGGGGGTGGGTCTGTACCCCGGTGTGGTAAAGTCCCCCAAGGGGGGAGCGAGGGAGGGGAGAGGGCTGCTGGGGGCGGAGGTTTCAAGGCTCTGGGCTCTCATTTTAAAGCGCCTTCTCCCTTCCAGGTTGGGTCGGACCTGAACCCCTAACAGCGAAACCTCGCGCCCTCACGCCCTCCCGGAGCTGAGTCGCCGGCGGCGGCCGCGGCGGACGGGCCGGGGGTTTCTTTCCCCACTGGATGGAGCTGAACTTTAGGCTACCAGGGAATCGCGGCCATCCGGGGATCGCTGCACGCTGAGCTCCCTCGGAGAGACCCAGCGGCAGCTCGGAATTTTTTGGGGGGCGGGGACCAGCCGCGCTCCGGCACCATGCTCTTGGCGACCCTGTACTTCGCGCTGCCGCTCCTGGGTAAGTCGAGGCCCCCACTGACTTTCCTACCTCCTGAGTCTTTTTCAAGGGTGCCTTGCGGCACCCCCTCCCCCTTTCAAAAAATTGCGGCGCGAGTGCGGTGGATGTGGGAGGAGAAGTTTCGTTTTGGGGAAAGAGATCCGTAATCCCCGGGCTGGGGAAGCGGTGACCGCGCAGCGCTGCCTGGAGCGCTTCAAGCTTGGTTCGTATTTGCCGTGGCTTTGACTAACCCAGGCTGGCGGCGAGCGGAGCAGTGGGAACCCTCCAGCCCCAGGCCTGGCGCCCCTTTCGAGCCCCGAGGAGCAGGCGGAGGCGCGCGGGCAGGTGGAGTGTGGGCGCACACTGGACTGAAAGAGCAAACTTCGAAGGGAAAACTTTTCTCCGAGTAACGTCTCTGCGCTCCCCGCTGGGCAGACCGCGGACCGCTGCTCGCCCGCCTTTCGCCCGGCTCCCGGCGCGCCTCCGCGCTTCCGCCCAGAGCGCCCTGGGGCTCAGCCCAGCGGGGCTGCCTAGAGCGAGCGGCCGCAGCCCTGGGTGCCGGGGAGGCGGGGCAACCGCGGGGCCCGAGCTGCCCTCGCGCGGTAGGCGGTGGGCGCGGTAGGTGCCAGAGGCTGTGGGGCAAAGCCCGCCACGCCCGCGGCTCAGTCTGCGGCGCCTCGTCCCATCCCGCCCGGCGTACGGAGGTAGGGGTGGCAGCAGTACTTCGGTGGGCGGGAAAACGAGCTCGTGGAGCTGGGAGTGGACCCCCTCTTTCCAGAGAGCCCTTGAACGCTGGGCGAGCTTAGCGCGCCCTGCCCCGGGGTCGGGGTGTTGGGGTCCCCGTCAGGCCTCACTCGGGCTTCTTCCCCTCGGCCCTGCAGACTTGCTCCTGTCCACTGAGGTGAGCGGCGGGGACCGCCTGGACTGTGTGAAAGCCAGCGATCAGTGCCTGAAGGAGCAGAGCTGCAGCACCAAATACCGCACGCTGAGGCAGTGCGTGGCCGGCAAGGAGACCAACTTCAGCCTGGCATCGGGCCTCGAGGCCAAGGATGAGTGCCGCAGCGCCATGGAGGCCTTGAAACAGAAGTCGCTCTACAACTGCCGCTGTAAACGGGGCATGAAGAAGGAGAAGAACTGCCTGCGCATCTACTGGAGCATGTATCAGAGCCTGCAGGGTACGCGCCCACCGCCTGCCACCCACTGCCCATCCCTCTGGAAGGCAGGGACCCCGTGGTCCTCGGCTGGCTGAGCTCATCCGGCATTCAGTTCTCCCCAGCTGCGGAATGAGGACCTTTCATTGGCCCCCAGAGACAGCAGCAGCTGGTGTTTGCTGAGGCTGAACTGCACTGTTGCGGTTGTTGTTGGAAAACCCAAGAGGAGGTGGGGGGCAGTCCTGGGACCCGGCTGTCCTTTTTGAAATCTCCTCAGAGCATCCCAGTAGGGGCCCATTAAAACCCACCAGAGAAACTCGAAGCTTCTCTCCTAGGAGAGCCAGCCTGAGGCTCTATCTAGCTTCTTGGACTAGTAATACAATGGCTTCCCCTGCATTTTGCCCGTTTCCCCTTCTTTTCTTCTACCTATTCTGTGACAGGGGAAAAAGAACTCTAAAAGGTTCGGTGGAATCCATTGTCTTTCTTTAGCCCTCTCAAACCTGATCAAACCCATTTGTCATTTTAGATTAGCTGAGCTTTGAAGCAGCTGCTGTGGTTCAACTTTGGGCAACACACAAGTAGCTCAGGAAGGAAAAGATCACTTGCCACAGCCATCCATCCTAATGAGAAGTTCGGGGTGTGCGTGTGCCATAGGTGGCTCGAGTTTGTAAATCTGACACAAAATCCTTTGTATTAATAATTCACTGAGGCTCATCCTGAAAAGTTGTAATATATAGATTTGATCTTCTAGTTACAACTTCCTCCAAAATGTGTATTCATGAAAATCTGTCTCAGAGACGGACTCAATCAACAGCCAGGATACCTCTTTTCTGGCTGCATGCCCTGTTTGGGGAGCATACAAATGCAGGGCTTCTTCTGGGTCACCTTTCTTCCATTGGCTGGTGGAGGCAAGTAAGGCTTGAGGTGTCATTGGCACTTTATGATTTCAGTTCTTTGCAGTATAGGAGAGTTTTCTGGCAAGAAACAGGCTAGCTTTTTCTCCAGTGTTTCCATGGCACTCTCGGGAGAACAGAGACAACGGAGGTAGAGGGATGAAAAAAAAAACACCAACAAATACGTGTATTTGAAGTCTTTGAAAGTTTTAGTATGTTTTTGTTGCACAATTACAACATAATTAGAATTCAGATTAAGCAGCAACACATCTCCATCTCGTGAAAAGCATGTTTTTCAGATCTGAGCCCAATCTTTCTGTTGTAGGAAATGATCTGCTGGAAGATTCCCCCTATGAACCAGTTAACAGCAGATTGTCAGATATATTCCGGGTGGTCCCGTTTATATCAGGTAAGCAGATTTGCATTTGTACTCTGATGCTTTTGCCTTTGCTAGCTTGAAACCCATTGACTTGGTTTTCTTTGGTTTTCAAATAGTGTGTAAGTACATGGTTGAATGGTATAGTGTTTCTGGGAAATTAGAGATAAGATGATGATAATGAAGAGGCATAATGCCTGACACTGATTGTATGACTTAACAGTAATTCTTAATGAAGTAATGGGCATAGTGGTTAGGAAGAGCTTGGAGGGAGGTAACTTGGTTGAATTTCTTCTTCACGTTAAAATATGATTGGCTAACTCTTGGCAAAGGGAATGCCACTTCTGTCTGTAGGTGGCAATCGTATTCTCCTGTTGTTGCGTTCCATACACAGTGCCTCTTTGGAATGAGATCTATTCTAAGGATGCCACTGTCTTTAGGGAATAGAAAGTAATCTTAGCTTGTTGAAGAATTTTGGTTGGACTCGCTTGTCCGCCTTTGATTTAAAAGTTTAAGCACTACCATTTGTTAATGCTTCTCTTTGTAGTTTTTCCTGAGCAAGTATGTACATTTATGAGAGAATGTGCGATATATCCAGTGGCTCTTTAAAATGTAGTCTTGCTTCCTGCGGTTTGTTTTGTCTCTCTGGAGCTCTCTGTTTGGTTTGTTAGTGAGCTTAGTTTTAGAATTAAGTTTTTCATAACATCTGCATTCAGACAGCCCGTAAATAATGAGCAAGGCAGTGATTTCTCTTAATGACATACAGATTCCAGACTGATGCTGTCTTTATTTATTTACAGTTGAGACATTTTCTCAGGTGTATATAGCTACCACAAACTATATTTCTTGGTGCTTAATCATGGTGGTTAAAAATGGTGGCTAATACTGAATTTGATTCTCTGAGTTGACAATTTGCTACTGATGAGAGTTCTGGTGTTCTGAATGCTCTATATTTTTGGCACAAAAGCCAAAGAGCCAAGAGAATGCAAAGTACTGATATTATGTGTGAGTGTATTGTATATTTATTCGCCAAACATTCACAGAGCAACTCCTGTGTTCTAGCTGTTGTGGATTGGGCATGAGTCAGTTATTATCCCTGCCCTCATGAATCTTAGTCATCAGCTAACATTTACCAAGCCTTTACTATATGCCGTGTATTGTGTTAAGAGCTTTGCACCATTGTTGCATGCAGTCATCAAATGCTTCTTAGGTGTCATTATTTGCATTTTAGAGGTGAAGAGACTGAGGCATAGTGAGGTTGGAAAACCAGCCTGAGATCACAAAAGTCCTAAAAGATAAACTGTAATTTAAACCCAGATTTATTTGATTCCAAGCCTTACAAATATCTACCCTTTGCTACTTGGAGTGTGGTCCTTAGAGCAGTAAAACCGACAAGTCCAGGGAGTTAGTTAGAAGTGCACAATGGCAGGCTACTTTCCGTGGGCGGGAAAACGAACTCGTGGAGCTGGGAGTGGACCCGCTCCCTTTCCAGAGCGCCCTTGAATACTGGGCGAGCTTAGCACGCCCTGCCCCGGGGTCGGGGTGTTGGGGTCCCCATCAGGCCTCACTCGGGCTTCTTCCCCTCGGGCCTGCAGACTTGCTCCTGTCCACTGAGGTAGCAAAGGGTAGATATTTGTAAGGCCTGGAATCAAATAAATCTGGGTTTAAATTCCAGTTTATATTTCAGGATCTTTGTGATCTCAGACTGGTTTTCTAACTCTTACAGAAGTCAGCATCTTCATTCTTGAGAAGATCCCTGGTGAGAGAGACCTTTATAGGTCCATCAAACTTGAGAAACACTCATCTGTGTGATTTTGCCATTTAGTTTAAAGGAAAACTAAGTGTGTGTGTGTGTGTGTGTGTGTGTCTGTGTGTCTGTGTGTAAGAATAAGGGTACAGATGATTTAGCATCAGAGGCATTCATGTTCCCTGAATAATGCTGATAGTTTTCACTAACAGTCCCCTGCCAATGGTCCTAGGAGTCCAGTCCTGACAGTGGCTCAGACAGTGGAGGAGAGGTGTAAGACAAGTTCATGTAACCATCTGTAGTTTTGTCTGTAGGAACTAAGGTAGGATGTGGCCAGCTGGGCACCAGAGGTGAGCCTGAAGCTTTTAAAGGGTGGTGACAGCTGCCTGTTGCCTCTCTCCTGGAGAGTCACTGCCCACTCTTCATTGGTGGCTGGAAGGGTATGAACCTTCCCATGCATGGTAGGAAGTGAAGAAGCGGGCCAGAAAGAGGGACCATTTCAGAGTTGCTCTGAATTAGGGTCCTTTAAGACTCAGTTTCTCTGTCTATGTTGCTCATTTCATTGCAGTCCATGACGCTCCCTGACTCTGAAGGAAGATTGAGGTCATCTCCAGAATCCCTCCCCTGTGCTCCTGCGTTGCTTTATTTCTGTACTCAAAATGCTGTGGTCATTCCTGGTTACAATTGGCTTCTCTGAATTTCTTTTATTAGTATTGGAAATGACTCATGAATTTTTGCATGGAGCAAATTTCACTCATTCATTTATTGGCCCCTTCTCTCAGCTAGGGCTTTTTTCACAGCAAAAATGATCATGGGTTTGTGAGACCTGTCCTGCCGAGAACACAACTCATAATGAATTAAGCAGAGTCAGGAAGCCCTTGTCTAGGGCTCCATTTTGTACCTCAAGGGCATTGAATTTAGGTTCCAGCAGTAACGAGCTTTGACCTCTTGACAGTGTCTGTGTTCCTTAAGTGGGTATAGTATAGCCAAATGGAGCCTTGAGAGGTTTTAAGTCCTTGAATAATGCATATTATCCAGTTTGGCCTTTCTAGGATGGAGAAGGACAGAGAAGCAAAGATGATAAATGTTGCTTTTCACAGTATGACTGAGTTTCTAGAACATCTCTTCTGTCATGAAAATCTCTCGGAGAAAGCCAGACTACCAGGGTCTCGCCTGTTACAGATGTGGTAGCAATCAGAGTTTCTATATTTGGATTTCTGTGCTCAGTGTGAAGAGTATGTTTATCCACATACATTAAGCATGAGCTGACTCCTCCCACTGACATATTTGACATTCTTGGGTTTCCATTTTCTTTGGATTCCTCAAACCCACAGCTGTCTTTGCCATTGTTAACTTACTAAGCAGAGGAAAGAGCATGTTGAGGTCTTATCTTTGGCCTGGCGGGAACAAGGAAGGGAAAACAAAAAAGGTGGGATCTAAAAACTGACATCTATTGTGAAGCCTAAGTTGCAGAAGGGAAATTGGGAGCAGCCTAGTCAGGCTCAAAGTTTGGTGGGAGGTTAGGGGGCCTAGTCTTGTGGAAATTTGATAGCAGAAGCCTTTGGCCTGGAAGGTTTGCTAAGGGGCTTCAGGGGATACATTTACCCCTGGTTGGTGCCAGTGTGGTCTTCGGGGGCCTGGGGACATGAAATACACAAAGGCAAAGTAGTGGGAGGAATGTAGAAAAGTCTCCGGGGAGCCAGAGGGCAGAGCTGTGTGGAAGCTTAGAAGCTCAGGCAGGAAGCCAGGGTGTGGTGCCTCACCCAGCACAACTAGCTTTGCTCTTTAGCCCCTGATCTGCGTTTCCTTCACAAAAGTTCAAGCAACAGCAAGAAGTAAATAGTGACTTAAAAGGCTGATGAGACTGTTGCTTTTTTTTTTGACTCTACAGAAGCGGCAAGTGAAGTAGTGAGAAAGTTTACAAATATAGTGGGTGCCAGAGAATCCTAAGGGTGGAGAGAGGACCTAAGTCCCTCTTGGCAGCAAGAGATAAAGAGGGCTCCATGGCTGCAGAGTACTGATTGCAAGATTGGCTTTTGTAGAGAAGAGTCAAGAGATGTCCGGCCTTCAGTGCACAGAATCCAAGGGGAAGATGCCCTGTGTGAGTCAGGTGGAATTCTACCACAAGAGCAATGTCAGGGTTGGAATGTCCTCAGTTGGACTTGGTGAAAGACACCATCCCAAAATCCTGGCTCTGTCAGCCCTTCCCTACAAGTCCTAGGAGTGGTTTAGACCTTCTGGAAGCCTTAGGATGTTGCCACTAAGAGCCAAGTAATTAGAAATGGCTTGCTTCGGGTGAGATGTACCAATGCTTTTTCAGGTCTGATCCCCTTTTCTGCATGATCTTGTGAATTATTAGCCATGTTGGGCATTTCTAGTTTAATGGATATCATATGTTACTATGTAAGAATTTTATTAAATACGTTTTGCATTGTGTTGTGACAACTTCTGCACGGTGAGAGAGAAAGGCTTGAATGTAGTACCTGTTAGAGGGGTGCTCATCTTTTTCTTTATACCCTGCTCTTGGAAACAGCTCCTTGTTGTGCTCCAACCTTTGAGACCCCATTAGGTTGCTTATTGACTCAGGGTGTGGCACATTCCTCAGCAGGCCAAGGACACCCTGCCCAGCCTGGCCTTGCTGCCTCCCTTCTTACAGCCCCACACCGCCCCCTCCACTCCTGCTTCAGGGGAGAAACAGTTCTCCAGCTATTCCATGTATATGCACTTTCCTGTCCCTTTGCACCTGGCTTTGCACTGGCCTGGGAGAATTCTCTTACTTCTCTAAGATCATAATCAAGTTTCATCGCTGGGCCTTTTTGGAATTCACCCAGACAAGCACTTCCAGGCAGGACTTCCTCATGCTGCCTTGCGCTCTTGCTGTTTTGATAGGTGTTAATCATAGCATCTCAAGAAGCCTTATTTATGTGTCTATGTTCCCCCTTGGAAAGGCAGAGACTTGCTTATCATGCTGTTGTCTGCTCAGTACCTAGCATCTTTCTTGGTTCAGAGGTGATAGTCCATTACCCGTTAGTGATTGGATGCCAGAGAAGTGTCCATAGAGACCTAGTCCAACCTTCTGCTTTTACAGACATTCAGCACAGAGAGGAGAAGCCATTTGGCTAGCGTCACATTGCTGAGGGTAGCCTTGGGAACCTTTGCCAGGACACTGCTTACAGGAGGCCAGTTGGCTTCTTGCTGCTGCCTACTGTGTCTGAACTTCATCCATTCCTGGGACCTCAGCTAGCACTTTTACCAAGGACTCCGAGCCTTCCCTCCTACTCTAGCCTCACCTGCACTGTAAGATGTTATTTTCAGCTGAGTTCTGGGCAACACCTGTATCTCAGTTACCTCCAACTCAGCATGCCCCAAGTAGATTTCACTGTCTCCCTTTTTTCTCCTCATACCCTCTCTTTCTGAGTTCCCCATCTTATACAATCATACTGTCATTTGCCTGGTGATCTCTGTAGTAAACTGTGGGATCATCACCATCCCTTCCACCAGCCTCGCTCTTTCACAGTGCTGTGACCAGGGCCTGCAGAAATTATCTGCTCTTTTGCATTGCTCCCCTTGCTCCATTCTGAGTGATCCAAATTGCCTCACACTTATACTTTGCTTTGGACTTTCCATAGACCGCCCCCCCCCGCCCGCCCCTGTTTCTAGTTTCTTCTAGCTCATCTCCCCTTTTCGCTGCCAGGTCTTGTATGGGTACCTTGGAACCATCTGATCCGAGTCTTCCTTCACAGACTTGCTGATCCATATGCTCCCTCACCCCTGCCACCCTGTGTTAGCTGGGATGCTGATCCACTGGTGCTCTGGGCAGCTTCGTACTACTGCCCTTTGTACACACTGGTGGTAGAAAAGGGACACATTCCACTCACCCTGGTGACCCTCACCTCTGCCCCTCCCTTTGTCTTGAGCAGGTCATTTGAGCTTACTATGTCTCAGCTATCTTGGTATAAAATCGGGTGAAGATGATACCTACTTTCAGGTTCTTGGGGACTAAGGATGCTGGATAAATCTTGGTCATTTTTATACACCCAGGCTGTGCTAGCTGTTGGCTCAGTTCTGCCTCCAAGACAGGGCCTCTTTTCAGCGGACCGTATTGTATTTCCTGATCATGGAACACCAATTGTATGTCTTGAACTGGGTAGCGAGCTGAGCCTTTGGGAAGGCTGCTCATAAACTGCCATGAGCAAGAAATGAAAAATCTGCCCTCTACCTATAAGACCCTGGAGGAAAGTCTTGCCTCTTAATAACACAGCTGGAGGCTTAAGTACCCTCTGGGGAAGGGTTTTTTTGTTTCCTCTCTGAATTTCTCCTGCTCCTTTTGGCCCTTGTCCTTTGGCTCTTTGGTTGGAGGTGAGTTTGCTGCAGCAGTGCACACCCAAGGCAGAGCTCTTATTGTGCTTAAGGATTCTTGTGATCAGCCTTCCCTTCTCAGCTTCACTGATTCCCACTCCTCCGGCCTCACGCCATAAATCTTTCTCCCAGCACCCCTTATGGCAGAAGAATTACTGCTCCCTGAGAAGGGCAAACCTTAAACCTGGGAGCGGCTTCCTTCTCCAGAGGCTCTGCTATAAGTACACTTACGTTTCACTTTCACAGACCACTACTTTTGGTTTTTATTTTCTTCCTCTCCTGTCCGTCAGCGTTCCATTTTTATTGTACAACAGTATGAAATTACATACAGGATAAAAAAGAGAAGAAAAGATGAGCACTGCAAGTTAACATGTGACATGAATCTTTTCAATTTTTTCTTTAGATATGAAGGTGTATATGTGAGTACACACACACACACACACACACACACACACACACACACACACAGTTTTTTGTCCCCTTATAAAGATTGGCTCCCAGTGTCCATGTACTCTTATCATCTGCCTGATGACCTGAAGACCCTGTGTCTTTTTGTTTCACTGATCACTTCCTGAAGGCAACATTTTCTTATTAAGGCCAGCGCAAGAAGTTGCATGAAAAAAAGCAGTGGGACGTTCTAGTAGCTAACTACTTATGGCAGAGGCCTAAATATTCCAGTGAAGACCGTGAAGGTAGAGAACATCAAATATTTTGCATAGTAACTAGAGGTCCTGTTATTGGAAAAAGGGAGATAAAACATCAGTGAGTGACAGGTAACTGCATGAACTAAAGATTGTTACAAGGTGCAAAATTATTTATAGCCAGTATGTCTGACCTCATTCCTTCTCCTTAGTCCTCTGAAGTATTTCTCTCTGCCATCTCTTAATTTTTCTGCTGTTGAAGCTTGTTCATTCCAAAGGATGTCCTTTTTTGTTGTTCTCTAGGACACAGTATCAAATTCTTAAGGGATGGTATCAACTTGGGCTTGTTTGGTCCAGAGCATACTGGTCCAGGACTTAGGAGCTCTGTGTTTGCCTTTTAGTGTGACCCCTAACTAGCTAGGTGCCCTTGAGCTGGTATTTGCCTAACCTGAGAGTCACCGGCTCCTTTTACAATGTGAAGGCCATGCACCAAGACAGTTAACAGACTTTCCCTTTCTTTAAAGTCTGTATATATTGAGTCTTGTATTATTCTAGAACTTACTATTTTTCTTGCTAGCATTTTCTTCGTGCCAAGGAAACTTGTTATCCTGGCATATATAACTTTCATATTAATAACATTTATTAAGGATGATTTATTCAATGTATACCTTACTTTGAACTTGAATGTATGTATTTAAGGCATCTTATTTGAATACATGGGTGAAGACAGAGTGAAAAACAGGAAGTGGAGAAAATAGGGAAAAGGAGAAAATGAGAACAGGAGAGAGAAAATGAAGCCAGGAGTGAATTCACTAGACAAAATGTGTGACCTAAGATTATATTTAAATAAATTATCAGAAGTGCCTTGTGTATACGAGGATAAGTAAACATCACTGGGTGGTGGGTGTTGTAGGACTTCTGGAGGTCATTCTAGTCCAGTCCCCTTAATTTACTGATAAGAAAAGTGAGAGTTCTATGAATGTATAGGACAGTGAAACATAAATTGTGTAAGACGGTGATGACAAGTGAAATGAGGTGTGAGTTTGTTTTTAAATTTCTGTTTGAAACTCCTCACATCTTGGCATTTCCCCACCTGCCTTCAGTTGCCCTGAACTGCCCACTGGTCAGATCTGTGCCTCTTTGGAGGGCTCTCTCTCTCCTCTCTTGGTGACACACTGACTTGAGGGCCGCAGCGGTGCTGTGAATGAGGGGGTTGTGGTCCATTGTTTTGGAACAGGTTTAATTAATAGATTTCTAGCAGCAGGAACTGGTAGATGGAACATTAATTTTCATATTTTTTTGTCTTTCTTCAGCGTTGTCTGTAAGGAAAAAAATGGGGAAATTATTTGTTACTTTAAGCTCTCCCAGCCCCCACATTAAAAAAAATTAATCTTACAACTGGAATTTTTTTGTTAAAGAAACTAACCACTTCCTGTAATTTAGAGACTCCACTAGCTGGGTCAGTGATGAAAATGAATGGATAATTTGCATAAGGGGCTAATTTATTATGTCCCTTGGGCATTTCTTTCATCTCTCTTTCCATTCTAATTAATGTTCTAAGAGGGTCTATCACCATATCAGAAATTAGGGGTGAAAGCAGCCATTGTTAACCTTTATTATTATGATTTTTTAAGTCTTCTGTGATCTTTTCCCCATTTCCCCCCCCTCATATCCAGGATTTACACAGATAGGGCTGCCTAGTGTTTGAAGAGAGGATTTTAGGGGTGGGAATCTTTCATGATCTTTCTTCAAATACTAGGTTGTTGAAGAAATCAAAATGATTCAAGTTAGCTTTCCAATGCTGAGGGATTTGCAAAACATACAGAAAGATGTGGCCGTGGTGGTAGAATTGTTTCTAAATGCAGGCCCTCTAAAACAGCCATATAAATGTGTGTGTACACACACAGGTTTAGATAGATCTGTTTATCAGCCTGCTCACGAGGGTGTGTATTTATAGTGCAGATGTCTATATTTCAAGCATTTTGCCTCAAAAAGATCTTCCTTGACATGCGTTTCAGTTGTTCCTGGCTGTGACAAGGGCAGCTGTGTGGGAGAGAGGGTGACACAGCTGAGGAAGGGGAAAAACAAGCAATTTCTTTGAAAATCAATTGCAATTTACTCCTACTAAATCGGCCCAGGGTCCGCCCTGTCCACACATTAGCATATGACAGACTTTTAAACATTTGGTCAAATGGCCTATTTTTGGGTTCCCACGGGAAGTCTGACCATCCCGAGCTGTGCATTCTTCAAACCTACATTGTTTTTAAGGGGAGGCCAGGGAGCAGGAGGAGTCCCTCTGAGGAGCTCCTGGTCTTCGTCTGCGCTAAGGTGCACATTCATAGCATGGCTTCCTTTCAGTCCCCACTGGGCTAAACAATAGGTACTGTCTTGATTTTGGAGATGTGAACCTTGGCTCAGAGAGATGAAGCAACTATCTTAGGGCTAAACAGCCAATATGTGTAAGAGCTTAGACTCACTTTTTGTTTTCCTAGCTGCACATACAGTGATCTTTCTGCTCTTACATGGTGATGTTTTAAGCATGGAGCTAGGTCTTTTATTCAGAAAGAAATATTTAGTCCCTTCTCTTCCTCTTTAATTCCAATTTCTCTTTCTAGGGCTTGCCCCTTAAAACCACTGTTTGACAGAGGGCCCTTTAAGTTGACATACAAGCCAGTACTTGTTTTAATGTTAGGCCTACATTCTGATGGATTCTGAACTGACAACCAAAAAACAGAATGTGCACACTATTAAAACTATTCCTGTGGAACTGCAGAAATATTAAGCAAAGAAGCAATTTCTGGATTCTGTCTTTTTCATTTCGTTGTAGGACGGAAGACTTCTAAAGTGGAGCAGGATGCCTAGGGCCATTTTTTGTCATGTTGTCATATAAATAGCATTACACAGTGGTAAAGAAAGGAATACATAGTTGAGCCCCATTGTAAGGTGACCTAACACACTATTCATTTGTCTTCCATCATGCTGGTGCTACTTTCCTTTACATCGCTGTGAATCGCCTGAGAAGCACCACGTCAACTGTTGTTTCTGGTGCCCTTTGCACATTATCATTTTGTGTACACTTAATAATGTATGAAAATAAGCATCGATTGCATTCTTTGTAGGAACAGGCCAGCAGGTTTCTTAAAGCTATGTTTATGAAATGTTTCATTGATCCTTATTCCTGTGAGTTTCGAATAAACTCTGATGAAGCGGATAACAGATCTCTAAATTCTGAGGGGTCTTCAGTAGAAGTGCTTTTTTCCTGAGCTTAGGGATCGTAAGTGGCATTTAGATGGGAAAGGCAATGACCACGTTGGAACTCTGCATGAACTCCCAAATGGAAATGACTGCCCTCCTCATGATAGTGCAGAAGAAATACAAACAATAATTATGACAGCCGTAGGATGCAGTGTGCTTGGTGTTTGTCTCAAACTAAGGTGTTTTCTAATTGCTGAGACAAAATACCCAACACTCAAAGTTAAAGGAAAAAAGTTTATTTAGCTCATAATTAGTAGAGGTTTCAGTTCACAGTTGGCTGACTCCAAGGCAGGTGGCATGGCAGAGGGCATCACAGAGAAGAAACAGTTCATGGCAGGCAGAAGACAGGAAAAGCAGGCAAGCAAGTGACAAACCATAAGTGAGTAGTTTTCTGTCCCTAATATTGCATCCTTAGGGCAGATAGCACTCATACCCTTAATCCTAGCATGCTTAATCCTAGCCTTGCACCATGAATCAGTCACATACTCTAGGTCCAGCTACCTCTGAGAAAGCCCCACCTGAGGCTTTGGGGGGACTTCCAAACACAAGCTGTAACAGTGTTCTACATGCAGTAACTTGCTTAATCCTTGCTTGATAACTGTAGCTCCATTTCAGATATGAGGACACTGAGGCCCACATGAGAAACGGAGGGCATGTGCCTAAGGAGTAGTAGAGCTAGCATTCTCCTCCGGGAAAGGCAGCGGAATGTCGCAGGGAAGCTAGGCACGAAAATTACATGGAAGATTAATGGATATTTTTTATTAAGTGATAGGCATATACATTTACATGTATGTATATGTGATATGTATTATATAATGCATATATAAATATATACATATAGGAGATAATGAGAATTTTGGATGTTGTATTACACAGACATCACATGATATATTATGTATAATACTGTATATGTATATCATGGGAAGGGCAGTTATTTCCGATTGTGAATCGTGGGCAGAGTTTCTTCCTAGTTACTGCTTTTCCCATCTGAATGCTACTTGCTTTTCCTAAATTTGAGAGAAAAAAAGTAGTGATCTATCCAGGGCTGTCCAGAATAGTGATCTGCTGGTACCTGTTTCATCAGGAGTTCTTTTAAATTTTTCAGGAGTAAGATTAATGAAACATTTCATAAACATGGGCTTTAAAAAAACCTGCTGGTCTATTTCTACAAAGAATGCAACTGGTGCTTCTTTTCATACATTATAAAGTGTCCACAAAATATGTGTACTTAGCATTATGTAAGACTATGTTACATAAACAATACATACATGATATTGTCATGTTACATATGTGCATACACATAGAAGTCTCATGTATTACATATAATGCATGTAACCTACTTATTATATGTTACATAGTAAGATATGTAGTTACGTATTTTAGAATGAAGAATTGGTCAGTTTCAGTTTTTCATTGTGATAGAATTTCACTCCTATCAGATGCATTACTGTCCTCATAGTGGCAGGCCCAGTGACTCGGGGAATAGGATCTCTTCATGGCCTCCCAAGAATTCTCTTTTTAAAATTTTTGTGATAGGCATAAACTAAATAAGTTCTGACCAGTGAGTAGAACTCTGTACCCAACTCAAATGTAGCCCTAAGGGGGGAATAACTGACTAGAAGTTATTGTGGGTGCGAGAAGGTTCACTACAGGGGATTTTTGAGCTGGCTTTTGTGGAATAGAGAGGACTTGGTCCCCAGAGAGGTTGTTTCAGGCAGAAACAACAGAATGGGCAAAGACAGAGTGTCTAGGTTGGTAACAATGGGCCGTTTGCTGTGGTGGGAGCACCAGGGGTGAGGAGCAATGGGAGAAGAGCTGGCAGAGACATAGTTTTGTCAGGCTCAGGGCCTTGGCCTGGGCCTTGGTAAAGCCAAGGAAGGGTGATAGTAATCTACCTCAGCATTGCTGGGGTTTTTAGATCAAGTCGTATGAAATTGCCATTTGTGTAGGACAAGGTAGGATAGCAGAAATTCCAGAGAGTTTAACTTAACATAGTTTCACCCCATAAAAGGGCAAATAGGTGCCCAGGGTGCTTCTAGATTAGAGAAGGACGTAAGCCCTGCAGTGGATGACTCAAGCCTCATCATAGAGGACCTTCTGGGGAGGTGGTGGCGTGAGCCCATCGCTGTCAGCCTCTGTTCCTGCTGGAAATTCAGCAAGTGTGTGTCAAGTTCAAGCTCCTCCCTCCCAGACCTCTTTTCCTGGAGGGAAAAGATGCGCAAGGCTCCCCTTGAAAGCAAAGCCAGGGGTCCACTCACCTGCCGGAACCACGACGTGAGGTCCTGGCCACTCCACTGAATCTGCTCCTTTCCATCCTGAAAGGTGGGCTGTGTGCCCTTGGCTTTGAGGAGGGAGAGGAGCAGTCAGTGGGGCTCCTCAGGCTTGGCTGGGTGGTCCTGGGAGGGCAGCTGGGAGGTGCCTGTGGAGCGGCACAGCAGGGTAGAGGGGAATCATCAAGAGTGAGTGCAGGGTGTTGTGGAGCAGGCTGGAGCCAGGCCCTGACACTGCCTTGGATGCCAGGAGGTGCTTTGGTTGGGCAGAGAAAGGGCGCCTCTGACGGTTGTTCACAGGGGAGTCTGATGGCTGGTGACGAGGAGCTTCCCCTGTGGGCCCAGCCGTGGACAATTGGACCTGTCTTTCTGTGGTCCCCCAACACGAACCTCAGCACTGCCTTCTGTCTGGGCTCAGGAGTCCTTCTGTTTGCTCACGTGGGGACAGTGGCTCACACATAGGCTCTGGTTGTCCAGGCCACCACTGTCCCCCTACGAGGAAGGATGGTATTTTCCAGCTTCCCTGTGGACCCCTGGCTCCCTGACAGGTGGTGTCTATTTGGAGAACTTCACACAGAGCTTGTTTTTTCATTTATCTTCTGTTTACTATTTCTTCATTTGTCTCCTGAGTCCTCTGTCTTAGTTGGCTATTTTCTATGCCAAATTCTCAAGTTGATCCGGAACATTTCGCAAGAGTGTCTGAATTAAAACTCCAAGGTTCTCAGTGTAGGGAGGTGTCTTAATTGAAAGCATTGCCTGCCCGCAAACCCCGGGGCCCTGCTGGGAGGGCAGCATGGGAGGGTGGGCTTTGGGGACCGCAGCCAGCAGTTACCACAGTGCAGCTCCAGAAGCTGCTCTGCTTCCTTCCTTATTCAGGACATTGCTTTAATAACCTCCTGGAGTGGGGGGAGGCAGGTGGTGCTGCCCTTTCCGCTGCTGGTGCTTCCTGGCAGCCATTCTCCCTCACACGAAGACCCACCAGGCAGACCATCTGCAGTCATTCTGAAGTCTGGGGTGGGCACGGGGGGGGGGGCAGGGGCGAGGTCCTGATGATCCCAGGAAATGATGCACAGTAGCACCCTGGAACAAGTCTTGCTACCAATTACACCCTGGTTTGTGTTCCACACTCAAGCACTTACTAGCAGTGGTGGGAACAGAGGTGACAGCCCTCTTGGTCTTTGGTCTCTAAATGGGATAATAACAGTATCTGGTTCATAGGGTTGTTGGAGGTAACACTTAGAGAGTATTTAGTGTGCTTTGGCACTTAGGAACCGCTCAGGAAACGGGAGCTGATTGCGTGTGTTCCTTCTATGTGCGTTCTAACTCTCTTTTTGCTCCCTCGGTTTATTAGCAAAAAGCAGGCATTGGAGGTCAGTTGAGTGGATTTAAATCTCTCCTACTCCGAAAAAAAAATAAAAAGCTACATCAGTGGTTACACCTGAGATAATAATCACCAATTCAATTCACCTGTGAACACTGGTTATCTGCTGTCAGAGTACCTGTAGTTCACATTCTTCCAGAGCTTACTGTGTGCCAGGCACCATGCTAATTGTTAGGGGGATGACCTTGAGCCAGCAAGGAAGTGCAGAGCCCAGGAAGGTGCCTTGTGGGTGAAGGAAGAAAAGAGGATGAGAACAAGATGCCGGAAAGAAATTCTACAAAGAGGTCCTGAGATGCAGGGAGTGGGTTTTAGGCGAGCCAGGGAACATGTGGGAGAGGGGTGGTATTCACCCAGCACGGAAAACTAATACTGGATGTGCAAGCCCTGTGTTGGAGCGGATGTGTGCATGGTGAAGCCTAGTGGTTTTGTTCCCCCGATGATTTCCTAGAATGTTTAAAAAATGTAATGTTTGCAAACAAAATAGAAACAGTTGAAGCATTGTTTTCTATTAGCAGTATAAGGTTCACTGGCTCAGGGTATTTTTTCATCCTTGTCTTCCAAATTGTAATTTTAAAAGATGAGGCATTTCATATTCAAGAGTTTCCTTTGTCTGAAATAAATTATTCATTTCTACCCAGTTTCAGAAACAATGAACGTAATACTTAATGCATCACAATTAAGCAGGCGTAGCTTCATGTGAAATTACGTTCTGTGCATTTTAGTGGCAAACAGAGCAGTGTATCCTATATCTTGTTGACATTTGTTCCTCAGAAGCAGAGCACAAAGAGGCAGAGACCCAGAAATGTTTTCTTTCTCTTGTGTTGCATGAGGGGTAACTTTAGACCCCAGAAGCCTTGTTTTTGGTGTTCCACAGCTGTTGGTGGCTGTGTCACTCTGCCGAGAAAGTAAAGTTACTGGGGCTGTGTTGTGCATTGGGTCAGATAAAGGTCACATTCTTCAGTACTGCACATTTATCTGAGGCCATTGGTCTGGATTTGAGATCTTTCCAGAATCCTCTCTTAGAAGGGCCTTACCTGGGTGTAACTTCCTTTTGGATTTAGTAGCAGCCACTCCTTGAATGCTGGCTGGATGGTCATTTTCTAAGAACTTGTCTCTGGAGTACTCCCTGGTTAGAGAGGTCCACCTTAAGAAAGTAAGGATGGCTACTGAGAGTATAGATTTCCATGGAGAGCTTCCCAGGCTTGAAGTTTGGCTGTGGTGTCTCCCAAGGAAAATTTGGGGATGCCTCTCACTCAAATCCCAGGCCTGGGTCAGAGTCAAAACTGACTGTGGTTGCCAAAGAGTGCTCACAAAGATGATTTAATTGTGAAAGTCTGTTGGATGCCCATGAACAGGGTATGAAATGCTTTTGTAGGCTGTTTCCAATGAAACAGAAGCCCTGAGTCATGGCCTGGAGAGGGATTGGGGACACCAGTCACACTTAGTTTGAGAAGAAACCCAAACTCAGAGAAATTAAATGACTTTCTTAAAGCCACACAGTCAGTCAGTGGCAGATCCTGACTTCCAGCCAAGTTTGTCTAGCTCCGAAGGGTTTGCCTATTGCATGCAGTCCTGCTGGCTGCCTTGTAGACTGGTTAAGAACAAAAGCAAGATGGATTCTCCACTTGCTGTGTCTAAACACCATTTGTGTCTGAGCAGAAAATAATTATCTATTGCTTTAGAAAGGATTAGGAAGAAGATCCTAAATGTGGCCAGAAGTTGTCCTGGGTTCTTCCCTATTCTTGACCTTGGTTCTGTGGCTGCTACCTGCTGTGGTTGCCTGCATTGACTGCAGTGGCCTCCAGGGACTTCAGAACTCTTGAGGGCTTTGCTTCCACCTTGGTGCCAATGACCTACATCTCTAGTTTTGGTAAAGGCTCTTGCCTTGACTAGAGTTTTCTATGTAGGGTCTGGAATCAAAGCTGTGTTCCTGGGAGCCTCTGAGCGTCACCTTGAAGAGCCCTCCTATGCAATGTGACCATCAAGCTGCCTGCCAGATAATTCTACCAAGATATCCAGACGAGAACTCAGACATGTTCCATATTGTACTGGCCTTTTCTCTGAAGCCTGGGAAATGAGGAAGAGGCATATTGGAATCTTATTGGGATGTTTTTATATATTGAAAGTAGTGCCATAGTAGAACTAACATGGATTTGAATCTTGACTTCACTATTTTGTAACATAAACAAGTTGATTAACCGCTGTCTCAGTCTCACGATTTGTAAAATATGCATAATATTTTCTGTGCAAAGTCCTTGTGAGGATTGGGTCTGTGTTGTGAGATCAGGGGTTGAAGTGTGTCACACCAAGTGGAGGGGCTTCACAGTGGTAGAAGTTCTTACTAAAATACAGAAACATGTTTATCAGTCTCAGTTGGTTCCTGAACCTGCAGCAAGCTGATGGTCTGTGTGCTCATCCTTGCAGCTTCCCAGGGGAAGGTGTTTCCCTAACCTCTTGGCTGCTGTCCTGAGGCCTCTGCGCATTTGCTCTTTACATACTGAAATGTGTGACAATCCATTGCCTGTAAGATGCAGTGGCCCCACTGTGCAGTAGGCACCAGCTGTGCCCTCACCTGTTTGCAGCCTTGCTTTATGGTTACTACTTTCTTCAAACTTTCCAACATTGACGTGGTCACACCCTGAGAATTGACCTGCCCAACACACCCTCACCTTTCATTAAGAGGAGTTTGATGCAAATAGAAATAACCTTTCAGAAATGCCTCTTAATGCAGATCTGGCCTGGGCTCAAGTTGTGGGTAAGCCTTAGCGAATGAGAGAAGACGAATGTTTGTGGGTTCCCAGGAGAATGAGTAGCTTGAGTTGAGTGTAGAATTTTCTTATTAAGAGCAGACCAAACAGCTTTTTAGATAAGCATTCTGATGGGGGCCTTACATGCCCAGCAAATATTTACCTTTGGTGTAAAACATTCCCAAAGTTTAGAAAATCCTAAAGTGGAAAATTTACAGTAGGGTTTCATATTTCAAAATTGTAAAACAAAACAAAAACCTCCGTGGTTGTTCACATCCTCTAATTGACAGTGGCAACAAGATGTTGTCCATTCCTGTACCTTTCCCATCAGCCTCATTTCTTCATCCCTGTAGCTTTCTCAGACCTGTGCCCTCTCCCTGCCATCCATAGGCAACTTTGGCCTTTGGCATTTGTGCTTTGTAAGCCCTGACTGTATGCCGCATACCACCTCACCTGGTATTCCTCGGGAGTCCCCGTGTGCTGAGAGGGGCTGCTGGTCTCCCTAGCTGGCTCCGGGATTGAACAAGTTCTGTTTGAACTTCTGAAGTATTGGGGTTGGTCCTGAGAAACTTGTGTGTGTGTGTGTGTGTGTGTGTGTGTGTGTGTGTCTTGTAAAGTTTACATTTAACAACCTATTTTCTTTTTTTTTTTTTTTTTTTTGCGGTACTGGGGATCGAACTCAGGACCCTGCGCTTGCTAGGCAAGCGCTTATTCCACTGAGCTATATCCCCAGCCCCATAACAACCTATTTTCTTTTCCTAAACCCTCTGTTCTTCTCTGGCACAGCAGAGGGCTTGGTTCTTTTCAGTGGTCCTGACCCAACAGTATCAGGTGCTCGCCAGTCAGTGTCCCATGGGAGGGGCAGTGTAATATTCTGATGTCCTCCACCCCCACCTCCATTGTCTCTGCCACATGCTGTCTTGGCTGAAAATTACTCTGCTGTAGCTAGATGATTTCCCTGCAAGTTCATGGTTCTGACCTACCATATGCTCTTTGGTGTGTTGTCAAGGACCTTTGGGTGACTTCTTCCTTTAGTTCATGAAAAGGTATTTGCCAAGCCTACTTTTTGTGACCTAGACATTGTGTTAGGTTCAGGTGAAGTTGGCAGTGACGAGACAGTTGAAGGCCCTAAACTTACAGTAGGGCAGACATAACAAGTTAAATAAAGCAAGTGGAACTTGTTTTGGACGGCAGTTAGTACTCTGAGGAAGAAGACAGAACAGTGTGACAGTGGGTCTTATTCACTACACAGAGAAGTCAAAGATCTCTGCTCAGAGGTGATTTTCAACTGAGACCTAAATGACAAGAACTGGCCTTTCTGAATACTAGCCAAAGAGCATTGTTGGCAAAACTCAGAGGCTCGCGAGGTGAAGTAGGGGCCAGTGTAATCGGTGTGTGCCAGGGATGGTCTCCGTCTGCCACCCTGGGCTGAGGGCCAGTGATGGTGACAGGGTACCTTCAGGACTCAGCAGTGTGCTATGGCTGAGGGTCGCTGAGGGACTAGAAGGCTTTAGGCCCACACCTGGTTTCACCTTACGTAAGAAAGCACCCACGGTTATATTTTATTACTATACAATATTTTGTATACTTTACAATTCTGATAGGAGCAAAACAGCTCTCTGCATTGGAGACTGTTTGAGTGTGACTCAAAGTGAACTATTTTTGTCTTGCTTTACTCTAGGTATGTGCTTTGAAAATGCAGTTCTTAAATGATCGTAGTCTTCTAGTGCTGGGTTATATTTTCTATTGATTTTGTCTCATTTACGAAAAAAGATAATTCAAAGGAAGGTAATGATAGGATGTGGGTGTTGAGAGTTGTTTGTGATTACCGCAGTCAGGCCCTGACTTGATAGACGGAACACGAATTTCGAGGCTGGAATGATCAAGGGCTTGCAAGGAGGTAAACTGGTCCTGGAGCTGGGTTCCGGCACGTTTTCCCCTCTCCTCTGGTGGTATATGTGGGTAGGATGGTGCTACTCAGGAGGTGAGGGTTCTGTCTCTGTAAGGCATCTGCATTCTCAGGGAAATTCTTAAATGCTGCCCACTTCTCTTTCCTCGTTGTGGCCCCTTCTCCTCCTGCTTGTTTCCCCACCTCTAAAATACATCAAGCTTGTTGTGTCTTGGAGCCTTTGTTCTTGCCTTCCCCGCTTATCTGGAGTATTCTGCTCCGTGATCTTCATGTGGGTGACCTCTCCTTGTCATGTTAAACCCACAGCTTTTCCATAACCACTCAGCAAATCTTCTCCCCATTCCCTGGCTTCGTGACCTCCATAGAACCTTCCCATGTCAAAGTTACTTTGCTGATTTACTTGTTGATCTGTTTCCTTCACTAGGATCGTAAGTTGCATCAAAGCAAGGACCTGTCTTGGTTGCTGACTTTTCTGTCCCTGACCCAGTAATGCCATGTGACATTCCTTAGATATGTGTTGAATGCAGATGCAGTGAGTGGGAGCCATGCAGGCACAAATTGGCTACTGTTTACTTGGTGCCTAGCATTCAGGGGGAGTAAAATATACGTACACCATGCATGCTGTTAGGCAGAGGGACATGTGCCTAGAGAGTGGTGTATTTAGAATTTTTTTTTTTTTTGAGATGGGGTCTTCCTTTATGGTGCAGCCTGGCCTTAAGAACTATTGCTATGTCAGTCCTCTTGCGTAGCTGGGACGATACAGGTATGTACCACCATGCCCAGGTGCTCAGATGAACACTTGTTAGATTTTATAAAAAATGTGAAAGTACGTCTGCTTATGCTGTTGCGGAAATTATAATTTTTGACCGCCTGCTTCTGGATCTGCCCTTTATGTGGGAGATGTCATCTCATCTCCAGAGTCAACACAATGTCCACGGACTTCCTTGTTGGTCACAGTTAGGCTTGTCTCCTTCCAGGCTTCATAGCTTCACACAAAATCCTAAAACTAGGTACTTGGAAATAGAATAATGACCAAGCTCAGACTCATCCCCTACCCTTGGAGCTTATAATGTAGCAGTGGAGAGAGATGCAAATATCTAGAAGAGCCCAGGTGTGAAAAGTGCTCTGAAGGAAAAGGAAGTGTTGCTAGGAAAGCCTGTAACAGGGACGAGATGTGGCCAGGGTGGGATGCACGCTCCAGGAAAAGAAAGGCAAAGATTGCGTGATGTGAGGGACCAGGCGAGAGAGACCAGCGTGAGGTCAGACTGGAGAAGCCACTGTGGGCTGGTGGCATTTGGTGGGATGGAACGGGGCCTGGGACAGCCAGTGGAGCAGGCTTGCAGATTCAGCCTGGTGCCTAAACCTTGGAATGCACCATGGCAGGGACTGCATGGCCTGCATTGTTTTCTCAGCCCACTGTCGTCATTGTCACATTTGAGAAGGACGAAATACACCCATCTGGGAATAACACAAGTGCTGGCATTTTGGAAATTTAATTTACTTGCTTTTCAAAGATAATCCTATTCTTTTAGACCAGCTACTTAACCCTCTAGCCTCAGTTTCCTGGAGTTATTTTTATATCTGCCCAGGAACATTCTAGACCGGTGTGCAGGATTGCAGGAGATGACGTAGAGCAGAGTGTTTGGCCAATGCCACAATTCAAAAGGATGGTAGAAGGGGACAAGAGGATGGATATCTTACAACAAGGAAGGGGCCCAAGGGAACAAGGGCGAGGGGTGAAGGGAGAGAGGAGAAATAGTGGAATAAAGATCTGCCATGTATAGGAACCAAATAATCTCAACAAATGCAAACATTATATGACAGTGAGTAACATGAGCTAAGATTAATGTCAACAAGAATGAAATTCAGGATAGAATTAGAGGTGGAGGGAGGGAGGAGAGGAGGAGGGAAGGAAGAGGCTATTAAAAACAGGAAAGGAAAGGAAGTCACAGTTCAGTTGTTTTGATCTTGCTTCCACTGTGGGAGGAGAATGGACTCAAGACAATTTGAAACAATGAGTCTTAGTGCTTAGCAACCAGAAGGAGGCAGAGGGCCTTTGGTTACATTGTAGAAGGTGAGAAGCTGTCCACCTGTGGGAGGTTTGAGGTCATCTGGAGGTTGGCAGCCTCTCTTCTCCAGAGAACCCCCTGTGCTCCCCCACGAGGGGAAGGGACAGTTGCCTCTCTTCCCTGCTTATGGGGGCAAGCATAGTATGTTGAAGGTGAATCACAGGTCCGGAGATCTTTGGTGACTGTCCCAGCCTCACAGCCAGCGAAAGCAAAGCCCAAGGACCCTCCTGGCCTTCAGCTCTGGGGCTGCCCCTGACCTCCCTAACCCTTTCACCATCAGGCTGCATTCTGAAGAAGCACAGTACCGTAGATCTGGCAAGAGTCAGCCATGCAGCACACAATCAGCTTCCCAACAGACCAGGAAATAGGGTCTCATGTCAAAGGTATGAAAAACTAAGAGGATTACAGCAAGCACCTGCCACACAGAATGAGCCAGTATCAACATTTGCCTCATATCTTTTATTTATTTATTTTTTGGTTGTTTTGTTTGTTGTTTTTGTTTTTGAGGGTCTCGCTGTGTAGCCCAGGCTGGCCTTGAACTCACTGTGAAGGTCACCCTGGCCTCTTAAGTCACGGTGACCTTCCCGCATCAGCCTCCCAAGTGTTAGGATTACAGGCGTGCGCCACCATGCCTGGCTGCCTCATATCTTTTAAAAACCAAATGACTATAGGGACATTTGAAGTCTCTGTAAAGTGTCACTGACTAATTGATCAGGTCTGCAAGTATTTTCTGAGTGTTGGGTGTAAAGTGAAGAACAAGCCAGAAAAAGTGCCGCCCTCAGGCAACCTCCTTTCTGTCCAGGGGGAAACATATAATAACTGAATATACGACGAAGACAGAGAAGGGTGAGAGCGCAGAGTGATGGGAGTCAGGAACTATTTTAGGTGAGAGGTTTCACAAGGAAGTAAGTTTCACAAGCAGAGTGAATGCAGCCCACTGAGAGCAGCTTATGAGAGCCAGCCTGGGAACTGGTACCCGGGAATGGTGTAGTAGAGACCATAATAAGGACTTTTGAGTTTTTGTCCAAGTGCTTTGAGAAGCGCTGGGATGCACTAGAGAGCTTTGAAGAGGGTAATGTCATGATCACACTTAGGATTTAGAAAAGTCTCTTGACTATAGCTGGGAGGGAGAAGCAGCCAAAGAATGCTGTTGTAGCGTGAGGGCTCATGTTTGGGTGAGTGATGAGAAACCAGTAGAACCAAGGCATTCCCAGTGGACAGGGGACAGGAGTGTGAGGAGACAAGTCAGGGAGGACTTCCAGGCATTTTTGCAGCAGTATGTCCATTTATTTGGAATGAGTCCCATTTGCTGAGATGGGGAAGACCCGTATGAGGTGCAAACAAGCGTAAGTTTTGCTCTGGGAGGTGTAGACTTAAGAGTGCCATTCTAGGCGTGTGTATTCCAGAATGCCTTTGCTTATCTGAGCATCTCTGCCTCTAGAATTCCATGTTTGTGGGAGTAGGTGTTCATCCTGTCCCCAGTATTATGCTCTACTAAAATGTTTCCTGTGAATACTGTTTCACTCTTGATGGGTGTTTAGGTCATTCTCTTGTTTTTACAATGACAAATAGTGCTACAGTAATGCTGTTATTCTGGACTGTGAATATAAGGGCCATTTATACTTAGCAGTGGAAATACTGGATTAGAAGGCATGCGCTTGTTTTAGCTTTATTGACATATAATTCAGGCACATACACTTTTCGCTTTGTTTTTCCAACCTTAGCTTTTGCTTTTAAGCTGTCCATACGTCTTTCAGTTGCCTAACTTACTAAGCAATATCTGTGCTTACCACTCTAGGTTGAGTGTTCTCTTTGTTGGTATAGGCCTTGTCGTACTTACCTCAAGGGTCTCAGGTACACGAATCATTGTTTTTCTTTTCCCTCTTCTTCTTTCTAGTTCTTAGACTATGGTTTTCAAAAACGTTTAGATCTTCAGAACAGTTGAGCGAAGAGTTGGTATATCCATTACCCTAACAATGTCTCCTGATTAACATCTTGCTTTAGTGTGATACATTGAAATGTTACAACGGAGTCAATATTAATACATTACTGTTAACTAAAGCCGGTAGTTTACATTTAATGTTTCTTCTGTATGTTACACAGTTCTGTCGGTTTTGACAAATACATAATGTCATGTATCCACCTTTGTCATTACATAATAGTGCCCCAGGCCTCAAATACCTTCTCTAATTCCTGGAGTCTGTTGTGGTTACTGGTTTTTATTTTGCTATCTTCATAGTGCTACTGTTTCTAGCTTAAGGTAGTTTGAATCATACAGTCTTTCAGACTTGTTTCTTTCACTTAGCAGTATACATTATGTCTCTTTTGTTGCTTTATAGTTTACTTTTCTCAATTGCAAAATAATTGTGCTACAATGTATGGATGTATGATGGTTTGTTTATCCATTCCCCTACTGAAGGGCCGCTTCCTTCCGGTGTTGGCTGGAAAATTATGCATTAAGCTATGCACAGTTGTGTTCAGGTTTTTTGGGTGTAGATCTCAGTTTTCAACACATCTGTATAGATGTCTAGGAGTGAGATGGCTGGCTTGTACTTAAGTCTGTGTTTCAGTGGCATAAACTGTCAACCTCTCTTCCAAACAGTGTCCCATTTTGCATTTCCACTAGCTATGATTTCCTGGTGCTCTGCGCCCTTCATCAGCATGTGGTACTGTTAATTTTTGGGGATTTTTCCATTCTCATGGTGGCATCCCATGGTTGTTGTTTTTGCAGTTCTCTAGTGCTGTGACACTGAACATATTTTCATATACTTATTTGCCACTTGTGTGTCTTCTTTGGGGTGATGTCTTTTCATATCTTTTACCCTTTTAAAATGAGTTTTTAAAAATGTTGTAAGACTTCTTTTTGTGTTTGGAAGTGTCCTTATTTACTCTTCATTCTTGAATAATAGTTTACTTGGATACAATGTGCTAGTTGGCAGTTATTTTCTTTCAACTTTTGTTATAATAGGATCCCACTGCCAACTGGCATCTGTTCCTGTAAGTGCAAAGTCTGTTGTTTCTTTGTGTTTATTGTTTCCATTTTTCTTTTTTCTTGTGTTTTTGATGGTGTACTGGGGACTGAACACCCAGTTATAGCCTCACCTCTTTTAATTTTTTAATTTCGAAACAAGGTTCTTGCTAAATTGCCCAGGCTGGCCTTGAGCTTATGACCCTTATGCCTCAGCCTTATAAACAGTTGGTATCATGTGTCAGCCCCTGTTGTATTTTGTTCACTCGTTGTCTGGTATTTAGGCTTGGTTTTTTGTTTTTATTTCTCCTCCTTGGCATTATGTATGTTTTTCCCCCTGTGTGACTTCTGTCTGTTTCTGTTCTGAAAAGTTCTATGATTTTTCTCTTATAACACTGCTGTATTCTCTCGGTTCTCTTCCTTTCTACTTTTTATTAGGCAGAACTTATTATAATCTCCTGCACTGCTTAGTATGACTTTAAATTCATGTTTTCCATTTCTGTAGTTCTCTGATACAGATTTTGGGTTACTTGTTCATGTCTGACTTCCTACTCATTAACTCTTCTGTGCATCACTGAACCTACATACTGAGTTTTGAGTTTTTTTTATAAAACAATTTTGAGTTTCGGTTTTCGATTTCTTACATATTTTTAAAAATCTTGTTCTTTCTGATGCCATGCGTTCTTGTGGTTTGCATTCTTTTTCTGTCTCCCTAAGCATGTTTATCATAAACCTCCTTTCGGGCTGACCTGTTGTCTTGTCATCTCGTGTGTAGCTCCTATAGAATCTGTCCTCACTGTTGTGCTGAGTGTTGTAGTCTTTCAAATAAAAGTTCATCTTTAGTGACAGTGGCTTTCTCCAGGGTCTTATATAGGGTCTTACATAGTCTTGAAGGGTCTTACATAGTCTTACATAGGGTCTTACATAGGGTCTTAAAGGCAGCTTCATGAGTTAATCTCTGTTTTCTTGGTTGGTGCTTCATGGCTGCTGGGTCATCTTTCAGTTAATTTCTCACATGTGGAGGAATATCTTTGGGATTCCATACTCAGAGTGTCACACTTCTTTCTGCAGCTTGGCCCTAAGATAAGGAACTGTGACTCTTGGCTTATTTTCAAGATATGTCATCTCCTGGGCCTTTCTTGCAGGAAGCTTGGCAAGAATTTCCTGAATAATGTCCTGTCTCTACAGTGGTGCTAGCTTTTGCTTGGTTCTGTCACTTTATTTAAGATGGGCTACCCATATATGTCTTGGTTACTTTTCTCTCATTGCTGGGACAAAATACCTGACGCCCAAAATTAAGGAAGGGAAGGTTTATTGAGCTCATAGTTTGTGGAGGTTTCAGTCAGTACTGGGCTGGCTCCAAGGCAGGGTGGCACATGACAGAGGGCAACAGTTAATGGTGGTGGAAAACAGCAAAAGCAGGAAGAGCAAAAAGGGAGTGCAGCAGAGAACAACTATCTTTCTCTCCCTTATATTGTATGCAGGCTACTGGCCCCAGGGTGGGTGTAGCACTCACACCCGTAATCCCAGCACTGGGCCATTAATCAATGAAAAAAACAAAACTCTAGCAGCCCACCCCATAACTGCCTGAGGCTTTAGGGAGACTAGACATAAAACCATAGTAACTGTATTTAGGAGCTCTGTAGTCTTAACACCTGGACCTGCCTCCAGAGAGTCTTAAGACACTTCCAGGTGATTCAGTTTTTTTTTGTACCAGGAGTCGAACTCAGGGCCTTGTGCTTGCCAGGCAGTCACTTAAGTCTCTAAGCTATATCCCTCACCCTCCAGGTGATGCTAAATGTACAGCCCAGTTTGAAAGTTCTTATAAGCATGTACTCAATTCCCCATTTGTTTGGCTTTCAATATTTTTTTTCTTATATTACATTTAGTATTTTTTGTTTTGCTCTATCTCCTGGGGAATTGGGGTGGGGGGAAGAGATACATAGATACCTGGCATCATTTTAGGTTACCATTTTGACGAGCCATAAGAAGTACCAAACTTGAACTGGCATGCACAGATAAAAAGATTTGAATGGAAGGTTTCCAGAAGCCTCCCTGGGTTATTGAATTCTTCATATGAATTTTAATTTCTTTGCAGAAGATAACTCTTTCTGTTACCCTCCTCCTACTTCATTTCTTTCAGCATGGGTGCTTATCAAATATCTTTAATTAAAATGAATTTACAGTTTGAGGCTGGATTTGAATTAGCGGCATTCTGAGCTTATCCTTCGTGATACAAATACACGAACATATTCAGAAACTGAAGACTATATTCCCAAATAAGTTAAATTCTGGAAGCGTACATGCAGTAAGGTTTTTAATGTCACATAAGGAATAAAGTAAATTATTCAGAAATCAAGGTGAAAGGAAGTGATCTTTCCTAATTGACTCAAGAACACATTAGATTGAATGTGTTACTTTGTTGACTGTAGTAACCAGTTCACTGTTTACATGTATGAACACCTCGTGTTGTACATCTTAAACATATATAATAAAAAAAGAAAGCAAATATTTGCTATAAATGTTTCCTGAAGTAAGAGGGGGGCAGTTTTTGAAGAGACTCTATTAGAAACTGTTTTCATTGGTACTTTCTCTCAAGACAGAAGTAGTTTCAAGGAAATGCTTTACTATTACAGTGTTACAGTTTTTTAGTTTTTTTTGGGGGAAAAATTGTCATGCCCTGCTTAAGTGACTTTTTATAGGGAGGTTGAGTATAAAGGGAATTATATCTGTTTGTGGCCACATTTTCAAAATAGGCTTGCAAGACTTTAGACTTTACTCTGGTCTGTCCTGGGTTACATCTGCACATAATTGTAAGCATAGACTCTTGCATCCCTAAGTATGTACATCTGCAACTAATTGTACTTCCAGTTGCCAGAACACAGGCGAGGTTTTGGGTTATGCCTGAATAAGAATAGAGAAGAGATGAAGCAATGATCTGGACGACTCAAGCCAAGAAATTCCCTCCCCCCCATTATATCTTTAATTTTCTGGATATTTCAGTTGAGGGCATGTTTTGAAAAAATCATCTGGGCAATTGCCTGAGTTTTCCACTTCACTTTGTATGTGTAAACACAGCTGTTATATGATTGACAACGTTTAAAAAAATCTCCCATTTGGAAATAACAGTTTTCAAGATCATAGCTTTTGCTCAGGGATTGTGTACTTCAGTTCACTTTTTGGATCCTTGGCTATTACTCACTGCCATCCGGTGAAAAACTGAGGATGGCTGGGTAGCAAGATGTTTCTGTATTCTTTTTTTTTAAAATTTATTTTAAAAATAAAAGAAAGAAAACATTAACAAACAGACATCCACTTACAAAATAGCATAAGAACAATACAAGCAATACTGAATTACAGGCAAAGTGATAGAAAATTAACAATGGTTGTTTTATTACATATTTATATCTTCAGAGTGGTTTCTCAGGAAAACACATAAGAGACATGCAAGATTGATCAAATAACTAATCATTAACTGTTCCTTTCAGTAAAGTGATAGAAGTCAGTGGTACAACTATGTTAGCTGTCCTGTATATACATATACACAAAATTTCCCCTTTCTTTTCTCTTTTCCCTCATCCTAGTTGCTCTTTACTTTCGAGCACTTTCGTTTCATAGTGTCTATCATAACTCCTAATTTTTATTCACTCTTTCAGGTTCTTACACTAGTGCAATGTTTCTATATTCTTAGTACTGAATAAAATGGTTTCTGAATCTACTGATACTTCTAGCTGCTCTGGAGAACAAATAGTGTAGTAGTTCGAGTGCTACCTGATCCTGCACCTAGCAATAGTTACAGTCCCATCTGTGCTTGAAAATCGCAAGTAGCATTGGCAAATACTTCCCTGTTTAGAAAAATACCCAATTTGACCATCACATCAGGTCCAGATGGTACCTGTTTCTGATGAACCTCTGTTTTGTGCCAAAGAGAAACCTCAGCCAATCCATTTTAATTCTCTTCCCAAACTCATCTGCATCATGTGGCAATAAGTATTAATACCCATTGAACTGCTGCTTGGATCAGCTGAAGATGATAATGTGGAGAGGGCCACAGTGCAGAGACGCTCAGCCAGAAGCGTGCAAGACCCCACATTTTTACGTGAGAATGAAGAACTGTGAAATTCTGCGTTTGAGATTTGTTTTGACAGATTTGGTTCTAGAAGGCACCTCTGTTTTCTCAGTGTCTTCCAGGCAATTTGAAATGCTCACAAGATAGTTGGACAAAAGCATGGGGACCATGAACCTCTTAGTGATGTGTTCTTGGAAAGGTGTGAGTTGGTTTTCTCCCTCTGTTGTTAATTTATATGTTCTTTAAGTACTTTTGACAAAATACATCATTATAATATCTGAGAATATTTTTTTAGAAAACCGTGGTTTAGAAATACCCTGCATTATTATATTCTAAATTATCTGCTATGTCAAAATAGGTGCATGTTAAGTAAGGGCTTGTTTTTTGAGAATTAAAAGCCATTTCATCAATCTGTTAAGCACTTTAGCATAGTGGTTGAGAACATAAGGTTAGGAGAAGACGGTTTCTTTGCAGATCTTCACTCCCCCTGTCTTAACATGAGTCATCTTAACCCCTATAAGCTTCAGGTTTGTTATTTATCAAATGGGCAGATCTGAACTGTGTCTTCTTCAGAAGACTGTCTTGGAGATTAAAATGCTTAATGTTATGTTGATATAGAATGAGCACTCTGTAGGCTATCTGGTATTCATTAGTTTGCTTCTTTTCAGTCTGTAGACCTTGTTTGAGAGCCCACTGTGGACCAGTAAAGATGTGATATGCTGAACCAAGGACAAGAGGCAGGTTCAGAATCTCTCTTTCAGCCAGCCAGGAATAACAAGTCGCAGAAGCATGTGCAAGTTAACTGTGATGCCATGTACCAAGGTGTGAGGGTAGATGGCACAGGGGTTCTCTCGACATAACCCTTTCTACTCATACTCCCCATAGATTTAAGGCCTTTCTTTTTGTTCTGCCTGCGTATATTAGGTGGCTTTGAATGACAGAAGTTCCAAACTATTCAGATACTCTTTGGTTTGGTTTTTGTGTAATGGTGGGACTTGAACCCTTCAAGGAGCCCCATCTCTAGGAAATGCTTCCTTGTAAATATGGTTTTGTTAGGATGCAGGAGAAAGAAAACAGTCATTGTGTGCCAAGTACTCTGTCTTGATTTTCCTGTGTGGGGTGGGAGATGAGCCCTGCGGAGTCAGCAAGGGTGATGGGGTTGAAGTGCAGTAACTGAGCACGGTGTCAGGGGCTTCTTGCCCAGCAAGAGGCTGAGCATTGCCGCGATTTGCTCCTCACGATGGTAGGAAGGGGCGGGGGCGCTGTGAAGAGACAGTGAGAGCTTTGTTTTAAAGATTTAAGATTATACCAGCTGCTTCCTAAACTCAAATTCATTTGGGTTTTCTTAGTGGCCTGATGAACCAGACACCAAGTTTTAACATGCAGTGATTTCCCATTTTTTATAATACACCATAGGACATGGAGCAAACACCTGCTTGTTGACAACCTTTGTTCCTCTATAAAATGCTGTGGTTTTCTGGGTCTACTCCAGCTCTGAGGGCCATGTTGTGACCTTTTAGTCTGATGACCCTGCCTCCTGTAGTGGGGAGAGGAGCCATTTAACAGGGCTCTATTGTGTGGCATGTTCAAAATTGCTTTGTGGATTTGTTCAAATTTAATTCTCCAAAAATTTTGGGAAATCCCGGGAGACGTGGCTGTCTGTGTAAGACTTTGTGGTTATTGCTAGAAACTTTTAAAAACCCAATGTGAATGATCTTTTAATGAAAATCAGCAACCTTCTTTTGTTGAAGATGATACTTGTCTATCACAAGATAAATAATAACTTTAATTATTATGGTGGCATGGGAAACTACTTTTTAAAAAGAATTTCATTCTAAATGTATGACAGCCTAAATTAGTATTTAGGAAGCAATGAAAGGATTTCATTGTTAAGTTACGTTTTTCTCTTCCACCCTATCAAGATTTCTTTCTTTAATTGAATGTTATTATTTTAGACCTCATAATATTTGCTGTGGGTAAAATAACAATAACTCATTAGATTCATTGCCTCTGCACAAGATCAATAACAAAATTCTCATTATTTATTTTCCCCAAAGACCTTTAGACACTTTCCTTCCAGCATGGTATAAAGAAGAGGGATTTTATAATGATTTACTTTAAAAAGATTTTCACCTCTGATATGTATCCAGCAAAGCCCCTCTAGAATTGCACTGTGATAATAATAATTATAAGACAAAAATGTCAAGCAGTTGTTCCATTGTGATCTGAATTTGGACTAAATTTGAAATTGAGAAATACAAGGCACACAAAACTTAGCAGTATTTAAACACATTTTCATTTGAACAAACTTCGTCAACATGATGTGGTAGGAAGAACTACGTGTGTGTGTGTGTGTTTGTGTGTGTGTGTGTGTCTCTCTCTCTCTCTCTCTCTCTGGTCACCTTAGTAAAATGCAATTTTGGACTTCCTTCTAATATAACTGAATGTGGCTGGTGAGATGCTTGCTTTGAGATTTCTATTCTGTGTATTTCGTGGGAGCCCAGTGGTGGGAACTAAAAAACAAACACATAAGTTTTATAAGTTTCTCACCTTATAGAAATTGCAAATGCTAATTTTATAGTTCACAAATTAGCCTTCGGCAGCACAGGTAAAAATTACAGGTTTTTTTCCTTGGTATCGTAGCTTTTAAAAGGAATTGCCATGTGTTTTGTATGTCAACAGTTGAAAAATGTAGAGGAAGAGACTTAAATATTCTGTCTCATAAAAATCTGTAATGTCCCATAGATTTTTAGATTAAATGTATCAGATTAGAATAATCACAGAGGATATTATTCTTTCCTTAAGCAGATTACAGCCAATTAAGTTGTAATTCTGAGCCCCTGTTAAAGAAATATTTCTTATTAACAATCATGACTGCAAAGTATCCGAGGAAAGGCAGGTGTGTATTTTCTGATGTCACCAGCTTTCCAGAAATTCCATGTGTATATGGAACCTCCTCAGAGGTTATGCACGGGAATGGTCTGTGTCCCATGTGTAAATATCTGTGACATGCACTCAGTCATTCTATGTTTAGCACCCTGGAAGGCAGGTGTTCCATGTCTTCTTAGGGACTGGATTCAGATGGTGAAGTTTGCCGTGTCCTTCTAACACTTATGGTTCCATGAAGTAAACCTTTCCTGATACCTTTCGGGGTCATGGAGAGGTTACCTTGCCTTCGCCTTCCCCAGAGCCTGCCACATTGAAAGACGAAACTTTCCTGTTGTCAAACGCCGCCTGGTTCCAGCAGCTGCTCACAAAGGAGTCTGTGAATAAGTCAGCTGGCTTTGCACGCACCTCATGTTGTATATAATTCCAGTGTTAAATTTATTGGAAAGCTGAGACTAATGTAAAACAGTGTAAAAACGAGGCCTCATGTGTCAGCTTTATGGCACACTTGGAAGGAGCTGCAGGTTTTCAGGGTGTCTGCCATGTGGAGGATGGCCAGTGCCGTGCGTCCCAGGGGAGTGGAAGTTGGTGGTCTAATCCGCACCGACGCTTAGATGCCTGCGGATGGAGGCCTAGGTGTTGTTCACCCCAGGAACCCCTTTTCCCTACTTTCTTGTGACCTTGTTGTACAAAGCCTTGGGGATTTTGGCCAACAAAGGTGAAACTTGTATCTATCCTAGGGCGTCTTTTGCCCAAGCTTTGGTTAGGATGAAATGAAAGCCTGGGGATCAGGCTGGGCTTGGCAGGATGTTGAACTGCTGAAAACGTCTTTGTTCTGCTGCTTTGATGATACGCAGCAGTGTGTGCATGTAGATGCACACATCCGGAGGTGTGCCCAGGAAAACAATTACAGCGTGAAAGATGGAGGAAAGGGAGAGCAGAATTACTCCCTCTGTTTTTTGGTTTATCTTTTGCTGCTGGTTGGTTGGTTCATAAATCTATTCAAGTATTTATCAAATATCTGCTACATAGCAGGCCTCATTCCTGGCAGTAAAAGTGGAAAATTGCTTAAGAGTGCAGGGTGGAATCTCACCAACTCAGGCCTATTCTTTCCTCTGTCATGTAATACCTGTTTGATTTTGCAAACATTAGTTCACCTTTCTGAGTTTTCTCATCTGTAAAATGTAGCAGGAACACCAACTGCCCATTTCTATATGTATGATTAAATACTTTGTGATTCAACTGCTGGATGGAATATTACACAGCTGCAAAAAATACAAGATAATTGTCTATGTAAAGATCATCCTGGGAGAGACACATTTCAAAAGGTAGAGAGTTTATATGATATGGAGGCTTACGTGCCTGTAAAGACACTGGATAGATACATACAATACTGATATTAATGATAATTATAGGTGAAAGGGGGGTGTGAGACCTTGGCAGATGGAGCGCAGATTTTTCACTGCATATATTTTCATGATTTTATATTTTGAACCATGTAAATACATTACCTCATAAAATAGTGATATGTAGATTCCTAGGTTTGTTGTGGAGATTCAATAAGATAATGCCTTTAAAATCTTATTCTGAAGCTTGGCTCAAACTGAGCACTCAAGTTATGTTTTTACTGACATTATTGTGGTAATGGTGGTGATGTTGAAATAGAATTGCCTATAAGGAGTAAACATTTGGTGTTTAGTGGAAAGGACAGAAAAATGCAGGTTATAGCTGATCTGAGGGAGAAGGCAGGTATGAAAAGTTATAGGAGTGTCAGTCAGATTGTACTTTGTTTGGGGGAAGACATGAAATCTCACCATGGTGACCAGACTGTATTATGACTTCTAGTTTCTGTCCTTTATTCTTTCTTGACTAAACAAATATGTTCTTTACTGCTAACAGTTGCTGCTTTAATCCTAGCCTTTGCCTCTTACCTCATGTGGGGGACACAGTAGATTGTGTGCATTTGTGTATTTATGTATTGGGCATTTATTCATGTTTTCTGTTTGCCTGATTTTTATCATTTTAGGCGGGCTCTGTTTTCTTGCCTATTGGAAGGCAGGGACTTCACTAATTTAGCTTCCTTTACAGTGATTTGTTGTGACTTGGTCATTTTTGTAAAAGTGAGACGGTATACACGTTTCTCTGTATCTGTGAAGGTATTTTGTCAGCCTTCTTTTGGGTCGTGCAGGGTAATGTTTCACCCCGGGCACTTTTCTCTGTTGAAAGATTTTTTTTCCATGTCCCATGGCTTCTGGCAAAGGCCTTGACTTCAGGGCCTCTCTGAAGTGATTGGGGCAGAGAGGAGCCCCTCTGTTCTGAACAGATCCCTTTAGGCGCCATTGGCTGGGGTTGTTATTCTGAAAGAGCACTAGGGGGCGCCCACATTCACAAACGGTTGGTTTGTAACAAGAGCTGAAGCAAAGGTAATTGCTGGGTGAGTTTGTTCTGTCCCCACCCTTGGCCGCCTCCATTATCCCTGTGCTGAAGGGCAGTGACAGAGCTCATAGAGATAGGCCGTGTCTTAGCTGGCTCAGGCTGCCATAACAAAGTGCCATAGACTAGGTAGGTGGCCTTAAACAACAGCAATTTATTGCCTCTCAGTTCTGCAGGCAGCAGAATCTGATATCTAAGTGCCGGCAAGGTAGCTATCAACCTGAAGCCTCTCTTAGTTTTACTTGCAGATGGCCACCATCTCTCAGTGTTCTCACATGACCTCTTTGTGTAGGCTCAGGGAATGAGGAGGAAGGCAAACTTGGGCATTCCTTCTGAGGAAGTCACTCACTGATCCTGTACTAATCAGCTTTCCCACGGCTGGAACAAAATACTGAACATCCCCCTGAGTTAAAGGAGGAGAGGGTTATTTCAGCACTCAGTTCCAGTGGGTTCAGTCCATGGCTGACCAGCTCCAAGGCAGAAACCACATACTGAAAGGGCCTGGCAGAGAAAAGCTGTCTAGCATATGGCAGCCAGGGAACAGAGAGAAGGGGAGAGTTGGGACAACAGTATACTCTCCCAAGCTATGACTTCAGTGACCAGGAGCACATCTCCTAAGGGCAATTGAGGACCCACGTGATCTCATCACCTGCCAAACACTTAACAGTTTTGAGGCACATTTTAGATCTAAACAATGAAAGTCTCATCATAAAGTCTCCATCCTCATGACCTCGTCCAACCCCAATTACTTCTCAAAGGCTTTCCCTCCAAATATCATCATATTGGAAATTAGGGCTTCAACATAGGATTTTTTACGGGAGAGGGGAATGCAAAAATTGAGCCCTTGACAGGTAGGAATGACATTGATCAGCTTCTGGGGGGACAGTTTCTGGGGTGAGTTATAGTGGACTTCTCCTGTCATATAATGGTGAGCAGCCATATGCAGGACGTTTCCAGTGAGTGGCAGTGGTGTTTCTCAGGGGAGCAGTGGCCCTTGGTGCAGGACTTCAAGAAGGTGCTGGGATTGCTAAACAGATGTTGCCAACAGTATTTTTGAGACTTACTTCTTATGGAAAGAAATTTATTTTATCTCTTAGCAGCTTCACGTCAACAGATGCGTAGATAAAGAGAATATTATCTATATATCTCTATATAGTAGTCACTCATAAAGAAAGATAAATTTGAGCCGTTTGTAGGAAAGTAGGAGCTTGAGATCAGAATGCTAAATGAGGTAAATCAGACAGAGAAGGTTAAATGTTGCATTATTTCTCTCATACAAGAAATCCAAAATACAAATAAAGAGGTGCCTTCTTTCTCCAAGCACCCACACTTGGCTTTTGAGTATGTCCTGCTTCTACCTCTCATGTATCCTTCTCATGTTTCGTTAAAGAAATAAAAATAAGCAGTTTAAAGAATAAAATAAGAGAGAGATGGAAGGGAATGGGGAGGGAGAATGTGGAGATGGAAGGAAAATTTTGGGAAGCTGGGGAGAGAGAAGGGAAGTAAAAATAATTAATATGTGATATGTATGTGTCCCAGTTCCCCAAGGTGGAGGTAATTATTATACATCATAAACATATGCCAATATAAAAAGAAATTGATGCTTTCATTCAGCAGTGTGGGGACCCTCTGGCTACCCAGACACTGCAGCAAGCATTTGAGTGACATGTATCTTCCCTTTGGCTTTGGCAAACCAGCTGTGGAAGAGTTGTTCAGTTTGGTGTCTGCTGGTTGAGTGGTACTGGTGATCCTGGCTCAAAGGACCTGGGGCTCCAACCTTGAGTTTCCCTGAGTAATAAGTGTATTGTTTGTATGAATGTAATTTATGTTATATCATGTTTATTCATAGTATAGGGCCACTAGGATACCACATGCATTGCCTATGGCCACGGAGTGATCTGAGGCCCTTGATAAGGTTTATAGGCCTGTATCTACGAAGAATTTACTAGGTCGGACCCAGCGAATGACCCTCTGACTGTATATCCTAAGTGTGAGGTAAAACACTGATGGGCAGAAACATCTATCTCAGGTAGAAAAGACTGGCTGAAGTTTAGAGTTCTAAGCCAGTTTTTCCACAACCACCGGAAGCTGTGTCTCCTGACACTAGTTCCTTCTTTTCAGTGGTGCCTGACTGTGTAGGCTTGACCAGTGCCAGCTAACAAAGGAGTGGGTTCTTATAGCGGGAAGCTCTTCCAGGGGCTTGAGAAGTTTCCCTGGGGTAGGGCACAAAGTCAGGCTGATTGTAAGGATTTTTCTCAAAAAGTAATGATAAAAATGAGAGTTGGGTGATCTGAGCTCTTGTTTAGCGCTGAAGGCCTGCGTTCACCGTAAGTGTGGTTCTGCCTTCTCTCAAAGAACACGGAAGTGGAGCGCCTCCGGGAGGACTGGCGAGTGCTGGATGGTCGTTTTATCTTATGTAATTTTTAGGTCACTCTCACTGAGCTTGAACTTGGAATATTCCTGTATCACCCTCCCAGACAGAGGTTTATTCGACTCACACTTTGAAGGCTGAGAATTCAAGAGCACGGCACCAGCATCTACTCATCTTCCGACAGCGGCTTCCCATTTGGTCACACCGTGGTGGAAGAGCCCCAGAGGGAATCAGACACATGCAGAAGGA
>PVLD010009826.1:0-74506 GCA_004027595.1 Dinomys branickii | reverse complement strand
TTGTGTTCTTTTGCTGGATATCTGGGATCTTGACTATTATATGCCTGTGTGTGTTTTTCTTTGGGTTATGGATCATTGGGGTTCTATATGCCTCGCTTAACTGAACTTCAGTATCTTTTACCTTGTTTGGGAAATTTTCTGCTATTATTTCATCAAATATTCCTTTTATATCGTTTGTGAGGTCTCCTGCTGTTTCACATACTCCTATAATTCTAATGAGTTTTTGTCATTTCTAACCAGAGCCCTGGATAACATACTTTATAACGAATGCAGTAAAATCTGGACTTCTTAGATTGGCATTTGAGGTCCTTTTCAGTTGATATTTGCAGCCCTAGTTCCCTCTGTAAAGCACTTTCTACTTTGTACCTCACTCTGACACACTGCATCCCCTCTGCTCTTGCATTTCTATACGGAAGAACAGAGGAAGCCATTCGGGAGTTTCTACTGGGACACTTTGGGGTGTCCAGATTCTAGAATTTCCTTTTCCCCAATCCTGTGCATGATGGCCCACATATCAAAGTATAAACAGTCACTCAAAGCCCCATTTATATTTTCTCTCATTCAGGAACATTTCAAATTCTTCAACTAAAAGTAACCCCCCTTTCTCACTGCACAGAGTGTCAAAGTATTTAATATAATTTGCCTTGCAATATAGTTACTTACATTATGTGCCTAATTTAATCACTAGAGTAGGAATCTCTACCTAGAATAGGAGGCCTTGTCGAGAATCCTGGAATAGGGGGAATAGAATAGGAGTCGGATTTTGTTTAAAGAATTCTGAGCTTTGTATCCTTCTCAGTCCTTTGCAGCACAAATTGAGGTTGTAAAGTGTTGAATTGAGTTAGGGATTATAGAAATAACTACCATATATTGTGCACTTTCTTACTGTTGAGCATGGTGCTATAGGTTGGATATTGAGTATTTTCCAAAGGTTGTGTGTTAACAGGTTTGATCCTGTGATGGTGCTTTTGGGAGGTGGTGGATCATTTGGAGGTGAATACTTGTGGGAGGGCTTAAGGTCACTGGGGGCTCTTGAAAGGGACTCTGTGACGCTAGTCTCCAGTCTCCGCTTTTCTCTTCTTTGCTTCCTGCCATAAGGTGAGTGGTTTTGCTTCTCCGCTTGCTCTCAACGTGATGTGACACTTTACCACAACTGCAAAGCCTTGGAGCCAACCGGTCACATACTAAGACCTCCCAAACTGGTGTCTAAATGAACATTTTATTTTTATAAGTTGATTTTCTTATGTATTTTGTTGCAGCAATAGAAAGCACCCAAAAACACATGTTAAGTATTTTTAAGATATATGAGGTAGTTCTTGTTTTGACTAAGGTAAGGTTAGCTTCTCTGACTGACAAGTCCTGATGTCTCAATGCCTTAATATGGTGGTTTATTTCTTGAATATTCTTGCGCCTACTGTGTGAATTTGATCGATGGACCTCCTCCTATAAATGATTAAAAGACCAGGCTGCCTTCTACTTTGAATTTTAACAACCTATAGAGCCTAATGTCATCTGCTGGATCTTCTAAATCAGGAGACTTATTATGTGAATAACGAATATTCCATGGAGGCCCTAGGGCCAGGTCTCGAGGTGGTGGATACTACTTCTGACCACAGCCTGTCAGTTATAACTGCATTGAATGATTCCATTTAAATGCCAAGAGGGCTGAGGAACATCGTCGCTGGTTGAGCACAGCTTTATGCTGTCCAGAGGGAGTATACTACTTAGTACAAAGCTTGGCATTTTACTGTAATCATGATAACAAGTCTGAAATAGCATAAGGGACTCCAAAACCAGTGTGACTTACTTGAAAGACTCCCTCAAAAGGGTAGAACTAAGATTTGAACCTAAGTTTCTGGCTTTCAAAGAACACATTGACACTGACACATGAGGAAACCTTATTCCCTTTTGCTCCCCATTCTCGTATTTCCAGATTGTGAGAATGGCTCTCGAGTCAGCCTCACACTCCTTACCATGCTCATTAGTACACCTGGAGTCTTACAACAAGTTCCTGTTCTCTCTGGGTTGGTCTGCCGTCTCAGCATGGCCGAGCCCATTGTCCCACCTATGGATAGACATTTACTCTTTCTCAGTGGTTCCTAGGTCTTGGTGTATTCAGTCTCACAGTGGATGCTCCTGTGGTTTATGCCTACAAGACCATGGTGCTTAACACTTTTGGGTTTGCTTTTTAGAGTATATAGAAGTGGGAGGGCATTTGATGCACAACAGTGTGACTTATTTTGACAAAGAATTGGAGGAAGAAGTAGAGGAAGAAAATGGGAAAAGAAACATTTTTTATTTCCCATCATGAAATATATCTCAATCAATACTGGGGAGAGGACATGGAAGGGAAAACATAGGTACCTGGTTTAATCCATTGCAATTCCAAGGAGTGCTAGAGATAGTACTAGAACTGTTGGCTCTTAAATTTCATGTAATAAACCACCAGAGTATTTATGTTTTCAGGGAGCATGCTCAGTGCCCCTGTGTTTGGCAGACCTGTCAGGGCGGCTCTTTTTAGTTATGGTCTCAGAGGACAGTCTATTTGTGGAGATTAATCAGCCATACCAAAAGTAACCACAGGGGGCATGTGCCACATCTGTGAGCGCTGTTGGGGATAAGACATGAAGGGGTCCATGTGGACTGAAGCATGCAGTCAGTACTTCCCGGAGGAAGAGGAACTTGCTTTGAAGCTGGAGAGTTGAGATGGGATTTAAATAAAAGGGAGAAAGAATGGCAGGGCATATGTGAACAGAACAAAAGCCTGAACAGAGTCCCTGGGAATGAAACAGAACACAGTGCAGGGCTCAGCTGGAATGGAAACAAGACCTGTTTAGTTGCAGCTGTGGCTGCAGTTGGGAGAAGAAATGAGGCTAGAAGGAGTTAGAGGGGAAGCACCTTTGGGAGGTAAAGGGAAATTTTTAAGAACAGAGAAGAGGGTCATACTGCTAATTTTTCTTCTCTGACAGGTTGGAGGTAGGAACCAAATGTTCAGTTAGAAAACGCTGGTCTGTTCAGGCCTGACTGTGTCTGGAGGGCCAGAATCCAGGAAGAGTTATTTATCTCATCTTCCTTATAACCCTGGTCATTTTTTTAGCCATAATTTACCATCACGACCACTACTATCATCCCTCAGGTAATGCCTTCCTTGGACAATTCCCAGTTCTCAGAGCATTCATGCAAATGTTATAATCCTACAAAATAGGTTTTCAGAATGTGACTAAGCTTCAATATATGTCCAGCCATTTGGGGAAGAACAAAGCCTAATTAAGGTTGACTTAAGAAAATCATGATATATGACATGTCTGGCCTTGTGGTAACTTATGGCACTGCATGCTATGATTACCAGACACCAGAGCTGACTCTGACAGTATGCTGCCTCCATCCTCCTTCATGTCCCTTTGCTAGTTTTGGTTCTGCTGTTTCCAGATGCTTTTCCTCCTGAACCAAGTCTGAGTTCTCAGGAATGGAGTTGGAAGCATGAATTTGCAGCAGAAAGTTCACGGGAAAACACTCTGGGTCCCTACCTGTAAGAGAGTGAGGGAGGCAGGGGTGGCAGAAGGAAGACTCACCCACAGTGCCACTCAGGGAGCTCAGGTACAGAAATAGGTCTTTGGAGCTGTTTGAAGGAGGCCAGAGGACCAGGCCTTGTGCCCCACATGACCAGGAAAAGATACTACCATCTTTAGCAGGAGAAGGGAGAAAGCTTGAGGAAACTTGCTCCTCTGGGAAGGGTGGTTCCTGGGCAGTGTTGCTGTTGAGGAATAAGAACTTTGGATCTGAAAGAAAGTCTGAGTATTTTGTCTTGGAATTGCCCCAGGAAGGCATTGCCTGAGTAACACAAGATCTGAATGGTATGTGAATATTTTCTGCTAAATAACAAAGAGATTGGCAAGGAGTTGTTCCCCTGTCACTAGATCTCTCAGAAAGCTTAGAAATGACAGGAAATTTACATCTCTTATGAAGAGCTCTAACTATAACTGATAAACACCCCAGCTTCCTTCATCCCCATAGGGATGATTCTGAGGTATGATCCATACTGTCTTTCAACAACCACCCCCTGACCCATTTCCCTCCTTTGGAGAGATATTTTGTGATAGTCTACTTTTATATGAATCCTTACCTGCTAGGTTCTACTTCCCCATTACAGATCTACTAGATTTTCCTGGAAAGGCTTCATAATACATCATTTATGGCTGATTTTTCAGCTTAGTGTTATCTATACTGGAAAATAAGAAAACTTGGTGACCTTTGCATGTTGTATTAATCAGCTTTTTATCACTGGGGAAAAATACTCTATATACCCAATTTAAAGGAGAGAATGGATTTTTTTGCTTGTGGTCTCAGAAACTTCAGTCAATGATGTGCAGACTCAAAGGCAGGAACATCGTGGTGGAGGGTCATGGGAGAGCAATGCTGCTCACTTAAGGGTGAAAAGGAAGCAGAGAACAAGGGAAGGCCACCCATGGAGACACACCCTCCAACTGGGCCCTTCTGCAACTGGGCCTCACCGCTTACTAGTACATTTAGTTACGAATATCTGTGGATTAATCCACTAATGAGTATAGGGCCCTTGTGACCCAATCACTTCTCCGGAAGTCCGGTCAAGCTGACAATTAAGAAAGGCATATTAGGTAATTTCTCTAAGCTTCAGTTTTCTTCTCACAAAGCGGGCATAATAATTAATATGTAGAGTTATTGTGAAAACTGAGAAAATACCTTGTGTGTACATAATAGGATAGTTGACTCTCCATAGGCTCCACATCTGTAGATTCAGTCAACTAAAGGTAAAAAATATTGGAAAATGTTGTGTGTATCTTTTTTGTGTCAGTTTTCATTTTAAAGAGAAAAAATAACAAAATAACAACAATGAAGACAATAGCAAGAAAACCACTAAAACAATAAATATAGCGTTTCAAAACAGGATGATAGGAATTAGCAACAGTTGTTATATTACATGTTATTATCTTTAACAAAGTTGCTCATATTACCAAATGTAAGAATGCAAGATTGATCAAACTATTAAAGACAATAACAAGTAATAAAAAACATTAGAAATGATACTGAGCTTCTTACAGAGCTCCTACCAAAGAAGATGGTAGGAATTCAACAATGGTTTTTATATTGTATATTGTTGTCTTCTCAGCATGACTCCCATGCCAGTGAGGGAGGGGTAGGAGTCGCTCAGTGAGGCTCCTGAAGCTGTTCAAGGCTCAGCTTGGCTCCTGCAAGGAGGGGGTGCTGTCACCGAGGCTCCTGAAGCTATCTGGGGCTCAAACCGGCCCCAAAGCCAGTGGGGGAGGGTGGATTTTTATATATTCTTGATTCACCTTTGGTAATTCATATGTTTCTAGGAATCTGCCCATTTCCTCTGTGTTTTCCATCCGATGAGAGTGAAGATTTTTGAAGTACATATTGATGATCTGAATTTCTTCAGAATCTGTAGTGATTTCACTTTTTTCATTCTTTATTGCATTGATTTGAGATTTTTCAAATCTGTTTCTTTCCTGTTTTTGATAAGATTGGCTAAGAGTTTATCTATTTTATTTATTTTTTTAAAGAACCAAATATTTGATTGATTAATTCTTTATATTGTTTTTCTTACTCTCTATGCATTAATTTCTGCTCTGAGCTTTGTAATTTCCTGCCTTCTTTGGCCTTTGGGCTTGAATTGCTCTTTTTTTCTAAAAATTTGAGATGCAGCATAAGTTTCTTTATTTGTGTTTATTCTGTTTTCCTGATGTGGGAATCCACTGCTATAAATTTCCCTCTGAGGACTGCTTTCAGTGAATCCTACAAGTTCTGGTAGTTTGTATCTGCATTTTTGTTTGATTGTAAATATTGTTTAATTTCTCCTTTAATTTGTTCTGTGACCCATTGGTTGTTCAGGAGGGTGTTATTTAATTTCCATGTGTTTATGGAGTTTTTGAGATTTCTTTGTTATTAATTTCCAATTTCATTGCTGTATGGTCCAGTACTATGCATGGGATAATTTCAATTCCATTGCATTTTCCTAAGCATGTTCTATGTGCTAGTATGTGGTCTATTCTATGTGCAGCTGTGAAGAATGTGTATTCTAATGTTGTTCATAGAATACTCCATAAAGGTCTACTAAATTCATTTGTTCACAAGTTGGTTTATTTCTGGCTTTTTTAGTGATGTTTTCTGCCTAGTTGATCTATCTCTTTGTGACGATGAGGTGTTAAAATCCCCTGTTACAATTGTATTATTACTTATTTGAATTTTCATGTCTGTAAAAATTTGCCTTATATAATGAGTGCTCCTACATTTGGTGTGTGTATATTTATGATTATCTTTTCCTCTTTCAGTTTTCTCCGCAGAAGAATGTAGTGACCTTTTTCATATCTTTTGATCATTATTTGTTCGAAGTTCATATTGTCTCAAATAGAACACCTACTCTTGCTTCTGTACTGGGTTCCTGTCACATGGAATATTGTTTTCAATCCTTTGACTTTCAGTCTGTGAATTTCCTTTTGAGTTAAATGTGTTTCTTGTATACAGCATATTATTGAATTTTGTTTCTTGATTCACTTTACCAGCCTGCTTCTTTTGATTTGTGAATTGAGGCCATTTACATTGATGGCTGTAAGTGATATACATTGGCTTATGTTTGTTATGTTATTTTCCCATTCTTTTGTTTCCTAATTTTCCCCTCTAATAAGTTGCTTGGTCTACTTGGTGGTTTCTTTCTGTTATTGTTCTTGGAATTGTGGTCACTTTTATCTCTTTGTAGAATATGTTTCAGTACTCTTTGTAGGGTTGGTTTGGTGGTCATGAATTTCTTCAGTTGATCTTTGTCATGGAAGTGTCTTATTTCTCCACTAATTTTGAAAGATAGTTTTGCACTGCACAGCAATCTGGGTTCTTATTTGTTTTCTTTCAGGATCTGAAATACTTCACTCCAAGTTCTTCTTGACTTGATGGTTTGTGTTGAGAAGTCTTCCCTGATTATGATGAGTTTGCTTTCATAGGTGATGTTTCTTTTCTCTAACAGCTTTTAATACTCTTCTTTTGCCAGATTTCTGTGATCTTGATTATTATGTGTCTGGGTGTACACATATTTTGGTTATGGCTAACTGGAGTTCTGTATACCTCAGTTACTGTATGTCAGGTTCTACTCCCATGCTTGGGAAATTTTCTGCTATTACTTCTGCAAACAGTCTTTTTGTCATTCATGTTGCCTCCTGCTCTTTCATTGACACCTATCAGCCTTATATTGTTTTTCTTTGCCTCATCTTGCAGATGTAGAATTGTTATTTGCTGGTTCCTTGTTATTTTTAAGAGATCTTTCCTTACATGATCACTAGCTGCAATGCTGTCTTCAAGTTCTGAAAGTCTATCTTCAATTTCATTTAAGTGATTTTGCTAGCTCCTGATGAATTTTTAACTTCCTGAATAGCTCTTTGAATCAGTTTCATGCATTCCAATTCTTACCTATACTGTTAATTTAAGGTTTCCATCATTTTTCTGTATTCTTATATTTTTATCTGTCTTCTTTTGGTATGCTGAGCAATTCTTTTATTATGTTTCTCATTTCTGTTTTATCTGAGCTATTATTTTTGATCTGACTTTCCTCTATGGCCTGATGTAGTTGTTTCTTTACTTCAGTTGCTAGTATTTTACAATTTTCAGGTGTGTGACTTTCATGTTGTTGTTTTCGTAACTTGTTCTGGATGGGGTGGAGGGCTGAGATTGCATTTTTCTGCTTATTTTTGTCATTTTCAAATCTCCCTAGGTTTCAGGGATTCAGGGTTGCTCCTGTGATGGGGTGGGAGGTGGATTGTGGGGCTTTGGGCTTCCAGTAAGCAAACCAAGGCTTCCTAGACCGAGGATCCTTACTGCAGTGGCAGTGGTGGTCAGAGAGAGGGGTTTCAGGCTACCAGACAGCTCATCAAGGCTTCCAGGGACTGAGGCACCTTCCCATGATGGTGGTGGGGGCTGAAGCCTATTGTATTTATCTTGAACACATACATTTTTTCTTGTCATTAGTTCCTGGGTAATACAGCATAACATGTATTTGACAGTGTAGTAATTTTTCATTTAACTTTTACATAACAGTGACATTATATTAGATATTAAGCCATCTAGAAATGACTTACAGAGTATGCAGGGATGTACATAGGTGATATACAAATACTATGCTATTTTACTCAACATTTAAACATCTGAGGATTTGGATATTTACTAGGGGAATCCATAGATACCATGGAGTAATATTACTTTAGAAAGAAAGCTGTTCTTACTGGTAGAATAACGTGCAGTGTGAAAAAGATTAGGAACTCCAGATGGACCAGCATTTTGCCTAAAGAGGGATGGGTTTGTATTCTCTGATGCTGCCTGTGAAACTTTTCCTGACATCCACAGCTTCCTTTCTGGGTGGTTTCAGCTTTTCTCAGGAACATGAGCCACAAATAGATTGCTAGTATAGGGCTTTACAGCTCTGTCTTCATTTATTTTTTTAAGTGTGAAAGGAGGAAATCCCCAAAGGAAAGATGCTGAGTGTTCTTTTAAATTTCTGTATATGGAGTGTCCTGATTAGCTTCTCCTCATAAAGCACCTCTTGAGCTAATTAAATTAACTAGCTATGAAATTTGGGTTCATTTTCACATGCCACTTAAGTGACATATTTAAGAACATAAATTTCAAAAAATTTAACCATGTTTCTTCTGAGGATATTAGTGGTTGGGATTTCTGTGGTGGTAAAAAACAGAAGTACTCTTCATCTCTGGGTTCATATCTGCTGCCCACAGATCTAGCTTTCTTGCATCTTCATTATGAACAGGGCCCACGGCTCTGCTCACACAGTGAGGAGCAGGGACAGGAAACCATACATCACTTCAGAGATTCATGACTTCAGCAAACCCCTTGGCCACAATTCTTACACTCAGCTGCCCATAGTAAGTCTTACATAGACTTGAACTTGCTGATGTGGCTCTGCTTGCTTGGTTGTAACTGCCTAAAAAACTGCTTTACAAAGGATTCTGATTTTTGGGGGGTTTTCAGAGGGTAAGAATGTAGAGACTGTTAGCACTGTCTGATATGGATATTGGATAAGAGATAATAGCATGTGTATCCAAGTGTATCAGTCAGGGTTTACTAGAGAAACAGATTTAACACAAGATATACAAATGTACAACAAATGACCTATTTGGCTTACAATGGTCAGCTACAGGGTTAGATGAGGAAGTGCGCAGAGGGCGTCTGCACACTGGAGATTGAAGAGCCCAGGTCTGGGGCCTGGAGCTCACCACAGTATCCATGCAAGTTCGTATCAAGGGCTGTTGAGTCTGAGACAAAATGCTGATGAATCTATGATGAAGGCCAGAGAGCCAACACCAGAATGCTTAAGAGTCCCAGGCAGAAGCCGAAGAATCTGCACCGGAAGCCGGGAGACCACCAAGCTGAAAGTGAAGACTGGAGCTCCTCCGAGCTCGCGGCCGGTCCCTCCTCAGTTCCTTTTTACACAGTCTACCAGCTCTGGGGAGGTGGGGGGGATCCTCTACGCCCACGCCCTCTGCATGCCTTCCTCTTGCCTAAGTTTAGGATAAATACAAATAAGCACCCTGGCTCCCTTCTGAGTCACATAGTTAACCTTCTAAACTTCCCAAATTAACATAATAAACAACATGCCAGAAGGGGAAGGGCGTGTCCTTTTTACCCCAAGATTTACAACTACTGAGTTACTTAGCCAAACCTCTAGACTCCCCAAGTTGACACAATGTATCAGCCATAACAGTCAGCTTGGACTAAAGTTCCATACTTCTCTAGAGGTCTTCAGAAATTTCAGCTTCCCATGGGTATGATTTTCTTGCCACTTCTATATGTTACTATATTATGTATTAAATGTTGTGTTTTATATATATGATTTGATCCATGAGCAATTATATATTATATATTTTATTTTTAATATGTATGGATGCACTTTGGGATATATATATATATATATATATATATATAAATTTATACTGCTGCTTCTTGATTTATGGTATGGTTTCATCCTTATAAAACCATGATAACATGAAAATATTGAAAGTTAAGATATATTTCAGGCATCTGAACTACTGAACATCATGACTCTTCTAAGCTTAAGCACACTCCAAACCCTTCTGTTTGCTCATAATTGGGCAAAATCATCTAATACAAAGCTTATAAGTATTAAATATGACATATAAAATATTGAACACCTATATTCCAAAACAACGCTGGCAACATAATACACTGTGATTGCAGGGCTAATTGGGAGTTGAGGATCACTGCTTCTGCCTCATGTCACAAGAAAGTCTCATATTGCAAATTCAAAATTTAAAGTATAGCGTCTCAAGCGTGTGTACCACTTTTATGCCATTGTAAAACAGAAATGTATACCAAGTCAAGCTGTTTTTAGGTGAGGGATGATCCATATGTATATGTTGGGACCCAGAAAAAAATGAATAATATTATCTGTCAGTAACCCCTGTAACCTTCAAAGGGTCCATTCTCAAGATTAACTTAGTTGTGAACTAAAATTACCATTACTTACAATCTGTACTACTTTTCACAGATTATTCATTCTCCTGTAACTCAATTTCTTCATCCATGAAACAAAAGTAATGGAAGAGTCTACTGCATGGGGTAGCAGTGAGAACTAAATGAATGTTTAAAATGTAGTATTCAGAACAGAACCCAGTATGGAACTAGAGGGAAATAGCTGTTGTAATACTAAGTGCTCATAGTTTGTCATCAACACATATTCTATAGATCCTGCTCTTTGATCTCTAAGGATGTTAGTTCACCCCCTTTTGCCATGAAAAAGAGAGAACAGCTTTAATTTTGATGATAGTGCTACTGATTTTCTACTGAAGTTTCTAGGTCACGTGTACATTGCATAAGAGACTCCCTCCATAATAACTATGAGGCCAAGTGAAAGAACACACTCTGACAATGAACTTAAGTATTTTGGTGTAAGGCTTAGAAGGTGAAATTACTAATTTTTTCCTCTTTTTACCATCATGTTGATGGCATGAGGCTGTTAAACATGATTTCTTTAAAAAATGTAGTTTACAAGATTTAGCTATGACAAACTGTGCTAGTATAAACATGGGTGCACATATATTGCTGTGGTATGATGTTTTCAATTCTTCTGGAAAAATACCTAGAAGGGAAATAGCTGGGTGGAATGAGACTTCTAATCCTAGTTTTTTGAGAAATCTCCACACTGATTTCCACAGTGGTTGTACCAGTCTATGCCCATTAAATAAGGAATGGATAAAGAGATGTTGTATTTTTATACAATGAAGTATTACTCAGCTATAAAGGAAGATAACTTCAAGGCTTTTATAGGCAAATGGATGGAAGTAGAGACTATACTCATATGTGAAATAGATCAGACCTACATGTGTAAACATCATATTGTCTCTTTAGTGTAAGAAAGTGAAAGAGTCAATAAAATCCACAAGGTACTCTGGATATTGTGAAAGGGAAAGAAACTGCTCAAACAGTAAGAACAATTGGGATGAGAGAAAGGAGAAAAGAAAGAAGGGGAAAATACACACACACACACACACACACACACACACACACAACAGCTAAGATAATTATACTACTAACTTCTGTTGATTTATTGAAAGGAACAGTTAATGCTTAATTTTTTGATCAATTTTTCATGCCTATGTCTGGTAATCTGAACAACTACTTTGAAGATAAAAATATGCAATATAACAACCATTGTTGATTTCCTATCATCTTATTTTGCAAATTTGTATCACTTTGGATGTTTTTAAAATTTTTTTATTCTCTTTAAAATAAAAAAAAACTTAAAAATATAGTTTATGTGGTTTGCCTGGTTTTAAATATGGGGAAACTTGCATTTTCATGGCATTATGGAATCAAGGGGAAAGTAGGTTTGGGCATCAGAGAGAATTAGATTTGAACCTGAGCTCCTCCATGAGCTGTCTGTGAAGCTACAAGTAAAGTTACTTAAGCACCCATTTCATTAGCTATAGAATGGAACTCTAACTGTCCACGACCAGTTGTGTGTTTCTACACCAGTGGTGCCTAAAAGCTTATAGTTTGGAGAGCACTGTACTTCTTTAAATTCTTTTTTTTTTTTTTTCCGGTACCAGGGATCGAACTCAGGACCTTGCGCTTGCCAGGCAAACGCTTATGCCACTGAGCTATACCCCCAGGCCCAGCACTATACTTCTTAATGGGAGTCTTGAGGTCTTGCAAATTTCTGAAGTGACTTCTGAATTCTCAGAGAAGAAATTAAATTATAGTTAGGTGGACTCAGATATGACATAATGTATTTGAAGACTTTGAACATGGAAAAACCTGGATGGTGACTCTGTTCAGATTACAGAATCAGTGCCATGCAGGACTAGCTTCTGTTGCCTGTGTAGCAGTTGATTTCTGAATAACTGAATCCCTCTTCACACAGAAACACCATTAGGTGTAGGTTAGCTGGTTCAAATAGCCTACAAATGCCCACTCAATGTATGAGCTTCCTTGGATCTAGTGTGTAACACTCGGCTAGGTTCACGAAATTTTCAGTGTACCGGTATTTAATCTAGCTCTGTCATTAATTTTGGTATCTTAGCTTCTATAAGCTTGAGCTTGCTGATCTGTAAAATCACAGTGACAATGCTTTTTTACGACATTGTTGGGGAGACTAAGTAAGTTGCAGTAGCTTTTCATCAATCATAGTTTTTCCTCTTCCTCTATGCCTAGCTATTCTTGTTACAATTAAATATATCATTTTAGTGGAAAATAATTTTGAATTTCACTTTGAGCTTTAGAAACCATCTCCCTGTACCCTATTGCTCCAGAACCAGTATGTCCCCACATTTTAGCTCCTGATTGTAACTCTTACTACCAAGGAAGATGTCAAACATGGTGGAGGAGTAAAATGAAAGTCTGAGTGCTTCAGGATGCAGAAGTCGTAGCTGGCCTGGGTAGGTAAAGTGTCCCATTGGGTTGAATCTCAGAACCATGCAGCTCCCCCCATATTCACTTTCTCCTTCACTAGCCCAGAGACTGGTTGGCCTCCTCCCTAACCCTCTGGGAGATTCTTTTCAACTGCAGCCACAGAAAAGTAACCTAAAACTTTCTTCCTATCCTCCTCTTGCAAGCACCATATTCATCAAGTTTTCCTTCAGGGGTTTTGTTACAGTTTTAAAAACACTATTGAAAAATTTACTGATGATAAAAATCAGTATTTTCTGTGCAGTTCCAACAAATGCATTTGAGCTTTAACAAATGCATAGACTAATGTAGATACCATCAAAGTTTAGATACAGAGCTCCCCCCCAAGTTTTTCATGCTAACCTTTCATAGCGTTTTATAATCTTGTTAAAAAAAGATTTTCAGGCCAGAGGTAATTAACTACTATTTTCCTCTTACTCTTTTATTACAGAGTCTTGAGAGAGTCCTTTCACAGATGCTGATAGACTACAGAAGATTGTCATGTGTGGGCTCACTGCTTTTTAGATTTTCAGATATCTTCCATGGGAACTGCTCAGGGTTGGGGGCTCCATGCCAGTGGGGTGCTAAGGTCAAGGACCTCAGATGGATCAAGGAAACCACTGGGGTTTAGATTAGGGGAGATAGCGGTACCAAGGAAACACTGTGAGAATTTTTCTTCCTCTGCATTTTCATCACACGCAAGCTTGCCACAAAACCTCACATCTGCAGTGGAATGAGTTGAGAAGCAAAGACTGGCTCAGAGCAGAGGATACAGGAGAGAAAGCAGAAGAAGTGTATTCAGTTGCTGAACTGGAGGGCAAGGAGGAGTTTCAAAGTTGTTTCCTGCAAATGCATTCAGCAGTATCAGGATTGTATGATAGAAGATGGAAACTCTCTTGCTGCAGCCCTGCACCCAGGCCTAGGTGAAGGAGCGTGGCTGGCTGTCCTGGTGTCTATTCCTAAAACCCCTGCCTTGGCCCCTTCTGCAGGGCATTCTTAAGCAGGGCCCAACCTGCACATTTTTTGGCTGCATTACAAGAATCAGAAGTGTTGTTCAATTAGTCATTCCCCAATCATCCAGCATTGTGGAGCTTTCACTGAATAAAAAATTATTTGTTGAAAATTTATCAGCTTCAGTCATCAAACTTTTTGGCAGAAATATTAAAAATGTAGGCAAAATTTTCCATTAGGACACTAGCTGTCCATATTTCTTGATGAGATCTTATTATTGAACCTGAGGTAAATGCTTGCACTTCAGTAGCTAGCAGCAATTCTCTGCCTTTGTGTTTCAAATCTCAGTAAAAAATCTCAAATGTCAAAATGTATGTCACTCTCTCAATAAAATTTTATCCCACAGAAGGGGGGCAGGCTGCTGTTGAGTCATTGGTGTCACAGCTGACAGGAATGAGCAGCTTGACAAAGACTGAGGGGCAAAGTGGGAATACTTTGCCAGGCATGAGATTTTAGATTTGTGTCTGGCAGTGTTGAATTTTCCTTACTTGTTCTTGTACCACCTGCAATAAAATCACATTCTGGATCAGAGTTCTTGTGTGTAATCAGTGGTGGTGAACCAATGGCATGCGTGTTGCAGCAGGCTGTTTGTATCATTGAAATCTCTGAAAGGTTTGCCATCACTGGCCTGAGTCATTCTTCATTCTATCAGCATCCTATCAATTGGGAATATGAACCAATATTGTTACCAAGGACCACGAGAGAGGTTAAATGTTTTGAAGAAGATAATTTCCTTTTCTGTGTGTGTGTGGTACTAAATGGCAGCTCAAATTTGGGGCATATAAAAGTCATTCAGTGCACAGTCTATTAAATGATGAATTGCATACATATGCTGATGTCATATGGCAAATATTCTCCTTGGTAAATGGCCCATCACAATGTTCTTTTTTTCATTGTTTTGCTGGTAGAACGAGGTAGCCTTTGCTTAGTAGAACTAGGTAGCCTTTAAAACTTTGGGTTCAAATTCATTCCCTTTCTACCTGTTACTATTTGTGTAGCAACCATACAACCGTATTTATGTACAATCGTACATAATTTATTTATTTATGTACAACCATAGTAAAGGAAGATTTATGAATCTCAATTTTCTCTTTTGTAAAATAGGAGTAAATTTATTTTATAGGGAAGAGGATTCAAGATAACACATACAAAGAAACTTAGGATGGTAACTGGACTCCAGCAATTGTTCAATGAATTTTAGTCTCCTTTCTTTAATTGCTTAGTGTTTTCTGGAAGAAACAGTAAGGTAGGTAACTTTTTATAAGCTATTACAAAGCAGATACAGCAAAAATTGGGGAAAATTAGCTATGACAATCATATTAGGCTGTTCATCAAATACCTTTATATCTTCTCTTTGTAAGTGCACAAGAGGACTGTATATTTTTATATCATTTTAAGTTACATGTAGTCATGCAACTTAATTTGGTCAATAAAGAATGACAAACCACGTGAGGGTGGATTAAAGAATCAGTGTGTAATTTTACTTTTCTTTTCACATTTTCAGTAATGATGGCAGCATATATCTAAAGTAACAGCAATAAGCAAAATCTATCTACTATCAGTGAACAGTGCCATGAGTGAATATATTTTTTGTGTAATGACACTGAAATTTTGGAGTTAGTTGTTATCACAGCATAACCTCATTTATCCTGACTGTGGCACAAGTGAATCATTTGGTCAGATTACCTTGATCCTACACTCCCCCAATAAGAACCTTATGAAAGCATTAGAGGAGTAATTCTTTGATTTGATTCTATCACAAGAGTGATTTAAAAGTTTGGAAAACTGATATCTTTATTGTGGCTTCATTGAAGACTGCAGGTATTTTGGAATATCCATCTCACTAGAGGCTATGTCAAAGCCAGGGTGTTGGAAAGATTTGGCTCCTCACACCTTCAGTTCCATTCATAGTTACAGACCTGCACAGTCCAATACAGTGTCAGTCATTTTAGATGACTATTGCACTTAAATTAAATGGAATCAGACACTCAGTTCCTTAGTCACATTAACTACATTTCAAGTGTCCATTAGCTCCTTGAGGAATGCGTGAACATGGAACACTTCAGTCGTTGGAGGACTCTTATTAGACATTCCTGATGCAGGCAATTGAAACTGTTTCAATCACATGTAGAGTTCTTCATGTTTGAACCATCCTTCTGAAACAGATTTTTACTCTTTAAGACTTTCTTCTCTAGAAATTAATTGGCCACTGCATCTTGTCTTCCAGTTGGGTACTCTTAAATGCAAAGAAAGAGAAGGCGATGCTTTGCCTTTCCAAAAATAACAGAAATGTCAGTATATTGACAAATTGCAAGTGCTCATATAATTAAGAGTATTACTGGTAGTGTTTGAGGTTAGAGATTGTTATTTTATTTTTACAAAGCAGAGTAAACCTATAGAAATAAAGGGACAATTTGAAAAGCAGTTAATTGTGAGGATAGATGAATTCTTATTAAATAAATGACCTTTCCTATTAGGAAAATGTTCTATTTTTACATCAAAGTTTACAAGTCCTGTGGTTTGAATAGTTTCTTATGCAAGGTTAAACAGGATAACATCTCTCAGTTAATGCTAAACTTGAGAATAATTATAGGTATATTGAACCGGATATCCTCAGTGATGCTGCTGTAATAACATCAGGGTATCAGTGAAGAAGTCAACAAAACTTTTCTTTCTCACTCATGCAAGTCATATGAGGGTTCTGACGACTTTCTAAAGCAGTTGACTTCCATCTTCCATAATCCAGGCTGTCTCTCTGTTTCAATGTGAAGGCTTTTTCTTAATCAGTATGGCAAGAAAGGAGTTCTGGAATGTATCTTAACATCAGATGGGTGCACTGGCTTGAAAATGGCACATACCACTTCTTATAACCTATTACCTATCCTTAGAGTTATGGTCCATCCCACATGAGGTACAGAAATCAGGGAAGTGTAATCCTTCCACGAGTGCAAAATAAGAAGACAGCTTGATATAAGTGCACATTGGAAGTTTCTATCACATAAAGGAGTTGTATGTTTTTAAACCAAATACATTAAATATGTGGGTTTCCAGATAGCCAAATTGCTAATGTTTTCTAGAACAATGTGGTATATTTCTAATGTGATTGAGTTTCCATAATTCCAAAATATTTGATGTTTATTAGAGATAAAGAGCTGGTTCTATGCTTTCACGAGTCAGAGTTTTCACTTCTATATCAAACTCTAACCCAGTGCCATAATCTGTAGGGCAAATAGAAGAAAGTGCCAGAGCTTGTGCCTGTAATCAAGTTACTTAAATTTTCTCAGCAGCTGTAAAATTAGATTATTGTTTGTTCCTCTCAAACACTAGTTTAATTTCTATAGATTTTCAAGGCTACTATACCAATTCTGAGGGATAGAGCTTCTGAACATTTAGAGGACTCTACATATTATCGTGAATTTGAATCTTCCTGTCTTGGTTGCTTTTCTCTTGTTGCTGAGACAAAATACCTCAAGCCCAAATTAAAGAAGGAAAGGTTTATTTAGCTCACAGTTTGTGGAGGTTTCAGTCCATACTTGGCTGGCTCCAAGGCAGAGTGGCACATGGCAGAGGGCAGCAGTCCACTGTTGTAGAAAACAAAAAAGCAGCAAGAGCTAAAAGGGAGGAGCCGCAGAAAGAGCAAGCCTCTCCCCCTCCCTTGGGCGGGTGTAGCTCTCACACCCGTAATCCCAGCATTGAACCACGAGTCAACCAAAAACTGTAGAAGCCTGGCTCTTGATGGCACCAGAGTTTTTTGTGGGAGACATGTCGGTACAAACCGTAACACTTCCTCATTCTCTGAGGCATTTACAGGTGCTAATGTTCTTCTCACCTTTCTACTTTCTTCCCTGTTTTTCTAAGTTTGATTTACTACTCTTAAAAAATAGTATCAGGTTATTTAAAATCTAGTCCATTGTAATATATATATATATATATATATATATATATATATAAAATAAAATTGGCCCTTGTGAGATGTACAATTCTGTACTTTTTATAATTATACGTAGTTGTGCAAATGCCACCACTTTTGAGATGTAGAATATTTTTCCCAAAATGTTCCCTTTACCTCACTGTAGTCAATGTCCTCGCATCCTATTCTCTGGCTGAACTGATTTCTTATTATCTTGGCTTTTTCAGAACGGCAGATGAATAAAACGATAGAGTATGAAGACTTCTGCAGGGCTTTTTCCTGCTTTGCAGTTGTGCTCATGATTCATCCATATTGTTGCATATATTAACAGGATTTTTTTAATTGTTGAGTACAACTCCATGGTACCATAATTTATTTATTCACTAGTGATCGATAATATGAGCTTATCCCTTTTTGGGGGGTGCATAGTGAGAATCATGTTGCTGTTTGGAAGATGGCTGGGTTGGGAAAAAGGCATTAAACTAGGATGATGGCTGTGGATAGATTACATGTATATTAGTCAGAAAAACTGACACCAGAGTATCTCAGGAAGAAGGCTTTATATACAGAGAATTCAAGGCTTACACGACTACTGTAAGTGAGGTTGGTAAATAATCAGGCTAGAGACCTAATGTTCTCAAATTGGACCTCTGACCTAGGTGGCTCTCAAAAGCGCACCTGGAAACTTCAGAAAATTTCTTAAGTCTCTGGGAACCTATTCCAGGTGTCTCAACCTATAAAGCTGGTTTCAGTATGTAGCTTCCCAATCTGCTACTTTAGCATCATCACAGAACTTGTTAGAAACATATTTTCTTGGGTTTACATCAACTCTCCCAAGTGAAACTATGGGCATGGAGCAGTCTATACTATTATAAGCCTTTAAGGGTATTTTGATGCACAGTACTTGAGGAACTATAGGTCTGAGGGATATGAGGTATTATTAATATATATCACTAATGTTTCAGTTTAAAATTTTTATTACAGTAAAAATACATTACCCTTAACCCCCTCAAAATACTCTTCCTTGTTTCAACACATTTATCTCATCATTCTTGACACTTCTTGAGCCAGCTGTGGAAGTCCTCTTCCAAGAGTATCTTTATGAGGCGTGATCAAACACACAGTGAATGCTGCTGCTGCCAGCTGCTGTCCAATGGGAAGTTAAGCTTGTAAAAAAGTACTGTGTGCACCCATCCACCTTATTCATAGAATGTGGCACTGTGTATCTTCTGATTGTTTTCCAAAGTCAAAGTGACCAAGAAAGATAAATGTTTTGAATCCATTCAGGACATGCAGGCAGCCAGGACACCACAACCAAAGACACTGAGTCCCTTCAGGACATCTGGGAGCCAGGACACCACAACTAAAGACACTCAAGAAAGAAGACTTACAAAACCATTTTAGATACTTGGTGATGGGGTAGTTGGGAGAGAGAGAAAGGGAAGGGAAAGTAAAGAATATCAAGATGTAGATGTATATGTACCCGTTTGCCAACGAATATACTTGTCTTGAATTACCAAAATATACTAATTAAAAAGGATAAAATAACAAGAAAGTGGCAAAAACAATGGGATTAGTGTATTTGAAGTCAGGGGTTGAATTTTTTTGGGGGTAATGGTAATGTCATTTACTGTAATATTTTTTATTTAAGCACTCACCATATTATTAGATCATACCTTATAAGTACAGGATTTCCCCCAAACACTGACCCAAGCCAAAACTTTATTTATTATGTTTTTTTAGTTTTTTATTTTAAAAACTAAAAAACTGACAACATTGAAGACAAAATCAAAATAACACAAAAACAACAAAAATGATACATGATCTCAAGACAAAAGAATAGAAATTTACAATGGTTGCTATATTACATACTGCTATCTTCAGTGAAGTTGCTCAGTCCATAAGACATAAGAATGTGACTGATTACACAATCAGACAGTAACAAGTAAAAAGAATTAAGAAAAACATTGGAAATGATGCAGAGTATCACCATACAAGATGGAAAGAGGTCAACCATAGTTCTTATACTACATATTGTTTTCAGATCAGTCATTCTAATGACTAAATTCAAACGTGTGAAATTCGTTAAGAAAAAAGAAATTTTTAAGCATTGACTGTTCCCCTCAATAAACTACAGACATCAGCAGTACACCTATACCAGCTATTCTTATATATACATATAAATTTTGTTTTCCATTTTTAAATAAAAACCAATATAACAAAAACAAATACATAAAACAGCATAGAGAGCAATAAAAATGATACAGAATTTCAAAACATGGTGATAGGATATTAACAATGGTTGTATTACACAATGTCATCTTCAAAATGGTTGCACATATAACCAGATATAGGCATGCAAGATTTATCAGCAATTACACATTAACAGTTTCTTTCATTAAACCCACAGACATTAGCAGTACAATTATCCTAGCTGTCCTATGTATATACATACATATTTTTGCCTCTTCTGTCTTTTCCCTCTCCCCTACTTCATCCCAATTGCCCCTTCCTATCTGAGTGGTTTCTTTTCCCCTTCACAATATCTATTGCACCTTTCAGATTTTATTTACTCTTTCAGGTTCTTACAGTAGCGAGGAAATACAATTTTTACACATGTGAATCTGATTTGTTTCACTATTGAGTATGGTCTCTAGTTGAATCCATTTACCTCTAAAAGCCTCTAGTTTATCTTTCTTTATAGCTGAGTAATACTCCATTGTATAAAAATATCACATCTTTATCCATTCTTCAGTTGATGGACATTTGAGTTGTTTCCAAGATTTAGCTATGACAAATTGTGCTGCTGTGAACATAGTGCACATATATCACTGTGGTATGATGTTTTCAGTTGCTCTGGAAAAATACCCAAGAGGGGAACAGCTGGATTGAATGGTACCTCTAATCCTAGTTTATTGAGGAATCTCCAGACTGATTTTCATAGTGGTTGTACTACTCTATAGTCCCACCAACAGTGGAGAAGAGTTAATTTTTCCCCACAGCCCCTATACCATTTGTTACTGGTTGATTTCTTGATGATAGCCATTCTTTCTGGGGTGAGATGGAATCTGTGTTGTTTTAATTTGCATTTCTCAAATGACTAATGACATGGAACATTTTTTCATGTATTCATTTGCCGCTTGTGTTTTTCTTCATGTGAGAAGTGTGTATTTATCTCCGATGCCCATTTCTGTATGGGGCTTTTGAATTTTGGGGGCCTGATTTTTTAAAATTCTTTATATGTTCTAGATAGGAATCCTTTGTCTGAGGGACAGTTGGCTGAAATTTTTTTCCCAATTTGTGGGTATTCTTTTCATCCTGTTGGGATTTCTTTTGATGTGAAAAACTTTTCACTAAGATGAGATCCCAGTTTTTATCTTTAAAGCATTTCCCATGCAGTTTTGTTTTTGTTCATGAACTCTCTACTTACACCTATGTCTTCAAGACTTCCACCTACTTTCTCTTCCTTTAGATCTAGTGTTTCTGTTTTAATATTCAGATCTTTAAGTCATTTTGAATTTATTTTTATGCATTTTGGTAGGTTTTGGTCTACTTTTAGTCTTCAGTATGTGGAAAGCCAGTTTTTCCAGCACTGTTTATTAAAGAGGCTGTCTTTCTTCCAGTGAACATGTTTGGCCTCTTTGTCAAAGACAAGGTGGCTGAGTGTCTTTGTGGTTGTGTCTGTATCTTCCAGACTGTTCCATTGATTTTCAGGTCTGCTTTTTTTCTTTCCTTTTTTGCCAATACCATGTTGATTTTATCACAGTAGGTTTGTAGTATATTTCAAATCAGGGATTGTGATACCTTCTGCCTTGCCTTTGTTGCCCAGGATTGCTTTTGCTATTCTATATTTTCTTTTTAATTTTAAAAAGTAAAAGAATGAAAACATATTAACAAACAGACAGCCACTTACAAAGTAGCACAAGAATAGTACAGTCAAAACTGAATTACAGATAAGGTGACAGGGAATTAACAATGGCTGTTGTATTAAATGTTGATAACTTAGAAGTATATACTCAGGAAAACAAATCTAGACATGCAAGACTGATCTAACAACTAATCATTAACTGTTCCTTACAATAAAACAACAGAAGTCAGTACTACAACTATGTTAGCCATCCTGCACATACATACATACATACATAATTATCCCCTTCTTCCTTTTCTCCCTCACCAATGACAGCTACTCCCTATTTTCAAGCAGTTTCCTTTCATTTCACACTGTTTATCATACCTCCTAATTTATATTCACACTTTCAGTTTCCTACACCAGTGGTACAATATGCTGCTTATGCACGCACCTCTGATTTATTCCACTTAGGAGTATGGTCTCTAGTTGTGACCATTTACCTATAAAAGCCTCATGATTGTCTTTCTTTACAGCTGAGTAATATTCCATTATATAAAAATGCCAGTTTTTTTTATCCGGTCCTCATTGGATGGACATTTGGGTTGCTTCCACAATTTAGCTATTACAAATTTGCTGCTATAAACATGGGTGCTCATATATTGCTGTGATATGATGTTTTCAGATCTTCTGGGAAAATACCCAGAAGGAGAATAGCTGGGTTGAATGTGACCTCTAGGCCTAGTTTGCTGAGGAACCTCCAAACCTGTTTCCACAGTGGTTTCACCAGTCTGCATTCCCACCAGCAGTGCAGAAGAGTTCCTATTTCTCCACAGCCTCACCAGCATTTGTTATTGGCTGGTTTCTTACTGTGGGGAGATGAAATATCAATGTTGTTTTAATTTCCATTTCTTGAATGTCTAATGATGTTGAACATTTTTGCATATATTTATTTGCCCTTTGTATTTCTTTATCTAAGAAGTATGTATTCATCTCAGATGCCCATTTCTAGATTGGGTCTTTGAATTTGGAGAGGTTCATGTTTTAAAATTTTTTATATGTTCTAGATAGAAGACCTTTAAACAAGGGAAACCCAGCTAGGAATTTTTCCCAATTTGTGGGTTTTTTTTTTATTCTGCTGGTGATGTCTTTAGATGTGCAAAACCCTTTCAGTAAGATGAGGTCCCAGTTGTTGATTCTTTGAAGTGTCTCCCTTGCAGTTTGATTTTTGTTCATGAACTCTCTGCCTACTCCTATGTCTTCAAGACTTTTACCTACTTTCTCTTCCATTAGATTTAGTGTTTCTGTTTTAATATTGAGATCTGTGATCCATTTTGACTTGAGTTTGGTGCCTGGTGATAGACTTGGGTCTATTTTCAGTCCTCAGCAAGTGGCAAGCTAATTTTTCCAGCACCGTTTATTAAAGAGGCTATTGTTCTTCCAGTGAGCTTGTTTGGACCCTTTGTCAAAGATTAGGTGGCAGAGTGTGCTTGAGGTTGTGGCTGCATCTTCCAGTCTATTTCATTGATTCTCAGGTCTCTTTTTTAGCCAGTACCATGCTGATTTTTGTTACAGTAGCTTTGTAGTATAATTTCAGGTCAGGGATTGTGATTCCACCTGACTTGTCCTTGTTGCCCAGGATTGCTTTTGCTATTCTGGGTCTCTTCTGGTTCCAGATGAATTTAAGGAATGTTTTCTCTAGATATGTAAGTATGCTAATGGTAATTTAATGGGAACTGCATTGAATCTGTACAACAATTTTGGTAGTATGGCCATTTTCAAAATGTTGGTTCTTCCTAACCATGAGCAGGGAATATTTTTCAATTTATTGAAATCCTCTTTGATCTCTTTTTTCAGAGAACAATATTATTCTCTGAATAGATCTTTTACTTCTTTTGTTAGACTGATTTCTAAATATTTCAATTTCTTGGGTGCTATTGTAAAAGATATGGTTTCCTTAATTTCTCTCTCAGTTTTTTTGTTGTTTGTGTATAGGAATGCTTTTGATTTTTGGGTGTTAACTTTGTATCCAGCTACATTGCTTAATTTGTCAATTAATTCCAGGAGTCTTGTGGAGTGTTTTGGGTCTTCCATGTAAAGTATCATGTTATATGCAAATAATGATGGTTTTACTTCTTCTTTTAATATTCCTATTCCTTTTATTTCTCTCTCTTGTCTAATTGCTCTGGCTAATGCTTCCAGAACAATGTTGAAAAGGAGTGGTGACAGTGGACATCCTTGTCTTGTTCCTGATTTTAAAGTGAAAGAATTCAGTTTTTGTCCATTTAGTATGATGTTGGCTGTTGGTTTTTCAGAGATGACACTGATCAGGTTGAGGTAAAGGCCATCTATTCCTATTTTCTCTAGGGTTTTTAACATGAATGTGTGTTGGACTTTGTCAAAAGCTTTCCCTGCATCTATTGAGATGATCATGTTGTTTTTGTCTTTGGCTCTATTGTATGGTGTATTACATTAATTAATTTGCAAATATCGAATCATGCCTGTATTCCTGGAATGAATCCAACCTGGTCTTGGTGTATAATTTTCTTTATGATTTCCTGCATTCTATTTACTAGTATTTTATTGAGTATCTTTGAATCTATGTTCATTAAGGTGATTGGTCTATAGTTCTCTTTCTTGGTTGGGTCTTTCTCATGTTTTGGTATCAGCATAATACTTGCCTCCTGAAATGAGGTAGGGAGACTTGCTTCCCTTTCAACTTGATTAAAGAGTTTTAGGAGTGTTGGCATTAAATCTTCTCTGAATACTTTGTTGAATTCTGCTGTGAATGCATCAGGGCCTGAGCTTTTCTTTGTTGGTAAATTTTTAAATACATTTTCAATCTCATTAATTGATATTGGGTTGTTCAGGATTTTTATATCTTTCTGATTCAACTTTGGTAATTCATATATATCTAGTAGTCTGTCCATTTCTTCTGAGTTTTCTATCCTATGGGAGTAAAGGTTTTCAAAATAGGTATTAATGATCCTTTGAATTTCTGCAGGATCTGTAGTGATTTCATTCTTTTCATTCCTTATTGTGTGAATATGAATTTTTCCTTTCTTTGATAAGGTTGGCTAGGGATTTATCAATTTTATTTATTATTTCAAAGTACCAACTCTTTGATTCACTTATTTTTTGTAGTGCTTTCTTTGTTCCAATTGCATTAATTTCTGCCCTAAGCTTTATAATCTCTTCCCTTTTTTGGGCTTTGGGCTTGACTTGTTCTTCTTTTTCTAAAAGTTTGAAGTGCAGCATTAGGTTATTCATTTGTTCTCTCTCTGTTTTCCTGATGTGTGAGTTCACCACTATAAATTTCCCTCTGAGAACTGCTTTCATTGCATCCCACAGATTCCAGTAGGTTGTATTTGCCTTTTCATTTGTTTGAAGGTATTTTTAAATTTGTTCTTTAATTTCTTCTGTGATGCATTGGTTGTTCAGGAGGTTGTTGTCTAATTTCCAGGTGTTTATGGAGTTTTTGGAGTTCCTTTTGTCATTAATTTCCAGTTTCATTGCAGTGTGCTCAGATAATATGCATGGGATAATTTCAATTCTTTTGCATTTAGTAGATATGCTCTATGGGCTAGAGTATGATCTATTTTTGAGAAAGTCCCATGTGCAGCTGAGAAAAATGTGTATTCTGATGTTGTGGGATGGAACCCTCTGTATATGTCTATTAAGTCCATTTTTTACAGATTTGGTTTAAGTCTGTTATTTCTTTGCTGACTTTTTGTCTAGTTGATGTGTCTCTTTGTATGCAAGGGGTGTTAGGTCCCCTATTACAATAGTGTTATTATTTGTTTTTTATGTCAAGATTTACCTTATATAGTTTGGTGCTCCCGTATTTGGTGCATAAATGTTTAGGAGTGTTATTTCTTCCTCTTGTAGCTTTCCCCTAGCTAGTACATAGTGGCCTTCTTTATCTCTTTTGATTGTTTTCACTTTGAAGTTAAATTGTCTGAAAACATAATAGCTACCCCTGTTTTTTTCTGGGAACTTGTTGCATGGAGAATTGTTTTCCATCTTTTGAATTTCAGTTTGTGGATTTTCTTTTGAGTAAAGTGTGTTTCCTGTATACAGGATATTGTGGAATTTTGTCTCTTAATGCACTCTGCCAGTCTGTTTCTTTTGACTGGTGAATTGTGCCCATTTACATTAATGGTAGTAACTGTTATATGTTGGGTTATTCTTGTCATGCTGTTTACTTCCTGCTGCTTTCCTACTTTTGCTGTCTGTTTAAATGCTTGTTCTGCTCAAGGGTTCCTTTCTGTTGTTGCTCTTGCAATTGTGGTCTCTTTTTTCTCTGTCTATAATATCTTTTAGTACTTTTTGTAATGTTGGTTTGTCACTGATGTTCTTCAGTTGTTCTTTGTCATGCAAATATTTTATTTCTCCTTTGAATTTGAAGGATAGTTTTGCAGGATACATCAGTCTGTGTTGGAGTTGGAAGCTGTTTTGTCTCAGAATCTGTAATACCTCACTCCAAGCTCTTCTTGATTTCATGGTTTCTGTTGAGAAGTCTGCTGTGATTCTGATGGGCCTTCCTTTGTAGGTGATCTGTTTCTTTTTTCTAGCAGCTTTTAATATTCTGTTCTTTTGCTGGATATCTGGGATCTTGACTATTATACGTCTGGGTGTGGTTTTATTTGGGTTTTGGCTCATTGGAATTCTATATGCCTCATTTACCTACACATCAGTATATTTTACTGTCCTTGGGAAATTTTCTGCTATTATTTCTACAAATATTCTTTCTATGTCATTTGTGTTCCCTCCTGTTGTTTCACTGATTCCTATTACTCGGAAATTATTTCTCTTTGCCTTGTCTTGCAGCTGTTTGATTGATTTTTCTTGGTTCCTTGATGAATTTAAGAGATCCTTCCTTTCACTATCATTAGCTGTCATGCTGTCTTCAAGATCTGAAATTCTGTCTTCAGCCTCATTCAAGTGGTTTTGCAAGCTTTCAGTGGAAGTTTTCATTTCCTGGAAATCTCTTTGAGACTGTTTCATGCATCTAATTTATTCCTAAATTGCTCATGTAACATTTCCATTTGTTGCCTTTGATCTTCTACTCTTTTATCTGCTTCTTCTCTGTATGTGCAGAGTGTTTCTTCCATTATTACTTTCATTTCATGAATAATAATTTCAGGGATTATTTCTTATCTGGTCTCTTCTATGGCCTGTTGGAGTTGTTTCTTTCCTTCAGATGTATTCATATCAGAAACTTTATGTATGTGGCTTCTTAGTTCTCCTATGTCATTGTCTCCTGTACTTGTTCTGGGTGGAGTTGCATTCTGAGATTGCATTTTGCTCCTATGTCTTGTCATTTTGAATGTCAGATTACAAGTGCTGAGCTACAAACTACCCAGGCAGCTCACAAAGGATTCTAGGGACCCTAGTTGACTTGGATATCAAACTAATCCCAAGGTGGTAGCAGACCATGGACCACTGGGCTCAGGAACCCAAGACAATTGTTGGGGTGCATGGCTCAGACCACACCTGCAATGGTGGGGGAATGCTGGGCTTTGGTACCAGGGTCTCCAGTCTGTGGTGGGAAGTGTGCGGGCCTCAGCCTTGAAGTTGATGGTTAGGCAGGGGCTGCTGCTTCAGGATCCTCAGGTAGCTGGTCAGGGGAGAGCAAGCCTCTCCTCCCAACCCCAAGGACCACAGAGCCTGAGGCTGTTTTCACACTGCAGGTCTCAACCACCAACAAGGACAAGCCCTCCCAGTCTGAGCTCCTTCCTAGCTCGAAGGTGTGGAGCACAGCCCAGGTGCAGGCCTTACCAGAGGAGAAGAAGAGTTCCATGGAAATGCTGCACTGCTCAGGTGGTGCTGCAGGCAGCCCTCCCTCACTTGTGGAAGGTCTGGTGCAGCAGAGCCCAGACGCAGGCCTTACTGGAGAAGAGTTCTGCAGAAACACTGCACTGCTCAGATGGCACCACAAGTCAGCCTCCCTTTGTGGCAGAAGGTCTCTACTATGAAGCTTGAAATTTCAGCTTCATATACCTTCTTGAGGTCTTTATCCTCAGATTGCTCCAGAAAGACCTGTACAATCCTTACTTTAAATATCAAGTCTACCCCTGCATGTATATGCCTTCACCCTCCAAATATTTTCATTGAAAAGTTGAACCAGGAATCTTTTGTGAAAGAGCATCATGGGAAATGAGGTTTCTCAGTTTCTGTTTACATTCATAAGAAAGTCAAAGAGGGTGGAAGCAATAGTTCATAGTAAATAACCAGTATGAATTGAGAAAAGTTAGAGTTGACAAGGCTTTTGAGTAATGAATATTGGCATAAAGAACAGCAAGTCATTTGCTATTGCTTCTTTTTTTAAAGCCAGGTAATCACTTTGCCTGGTTAGTTAGCACCTCACTGAATTTTTATCTAAATGTTGCTCATTTTACATGTAATATATGGAATAGCTGCTCTTCAAAATGTCCTATTATTACCAGTTTCTGAGACAAATATGGACTCCTAAGCAGAGGCTAGTTTACTGTATTAAATAAAGTAAGGTGGCTTTTTCCTAGCATGTGTGAAATTCAGTTACTACACATCTGCGATTTTTCTCCTGATAGTATAAGCCAAAGAAAAAGGTAAATAATATTTGAGGAACTTGTAAACCAAGTGTGTAACCATTTTGAACAATTCATGGTTTTATTTAATGAGCTTCAGTGCCATAGGATGAGGGTTGTTCCCAAAGGGCCTCAATCAACTAGACTATTGAACAGAAAAGCAGAATGTAAATTGGTTTTTAACTAAAATCATTCTGCTATTACTTTTTATGGAACCCATAATTTCTGGTGGAGAGCAGGCATATAGAAAACCATTATTATGGAAATGCCTTGTGGGATTTGACCAACTGCATTTGGATTGTGAATGAATACTTTGAGAGTTGATTTGTATGCTACTGCTGGCTGTGTAGGACTAAATATATGCCACATGATTCTTGATAATGCAGCTTTCAGGACTTTGTAGGTTCCATGCACTATCTTTTGCCTCCATTATGGTCATATTTATTTACTTACAATTTTAAAGTCAGAGAAGACTTTTTTTTCAATTACAATCTCAGAGTAGATCTTTTCTTTGAGAATGATGGTAAGATATTTGTTTTTTGTGAAAACAACTTGGAAAGGGGAAAGACAAAATACAGGATATTATTTACCTGGCTGAATTTTATTCTTCCTTTGTATTTCTCCAAGGATGCTGTGGACTTTGCACGTCAGGGTGAGGTTGGTTACTAGATCAATTCTTAAAGATCTGATTTTAAATATTACTTGTATGTATGCCGATCATACCCAAAGCTCCAGGTACAAATTTTTTTATTATCTTCAGGACATCTGCATCTGGAGGCTTCAGAATCCATGTGCTAGACCAAATGAAGTTGTCTGCTTCTAAGCACCATGCTTTAAATGTCATCCTTTCATGTGGTTTTGAGTATACCACGTGCTTAACAAATTCATATTGATTGGAAAAGAGTGGTGGCAACTACAAGCTGTTGATCAACACCAAAGGGGAAGCTGAAGAAGATAGTCCTTAATCTGTGGTGTCTGTTGTAGAAAGCTTGTCATTTTCAGAAGGCTATTTTAGCCAACAGCTTTTTGGCCACTCTAGGGTTTAACTTTAAAAGTAAAGTACGTGGTACATTGGAAAGACAACTTGCTTCAGCAGTTATGTGTTCACAATCTGACTCTGCCAATTAGAATTTAGCAATTTCATCCATGCTGTTAAGTTGGGCTAATAACACCCATCTTGCCAAATTTGGCGGGAGGTTTAAAGTTGCTGAAGTGTGCCTACAAAGATGACTGGTCCTTAGTAGATGTTTGCTTTAATGATCAGTAATGTCACACTCTTTCAAACTCCTATGTACTCTAAATACTCCTAAATTAGGATTCTAGTCCTTTATTCCACTTGTTCCCCACAGCCTCTCTGAGGATTGCAGATGACTGTGATCTCTATTTTGCAAATGCGGAGACAGGCCAGTGGTCCTCACCTTGTAGGTGGGGACCTAGACTAGTGAAACACATTTTTCCTGATAATCCTTTGTTCATTCTATTTCAGACTGTCAACCTTTGCAATATACCCAAAGCAGAATCAATTCATATTTTCTCTTCTACTGACAAAACTCCTGAAAAGCACTCTATATATGTAGCATTTCTAATGCTTAGCAAGTTATACAAGTGTTTCATTTCCAGTACTGTATCAGACTTACCTCAGTGTGCATGTTGTCTAGCACCTAGTAGGTACTTACTGCAGGTTTGTCGAATTGTTCAAGGAAAAAGTCAGAATGAAACAGAATCAAAGTTTCCTTTAATTAAAAAAGGAATTAAGAGCATTGTTTGGCATATTATTCCAGAACCAGCATGGGAGCTAACAAGACAGGAAGCATCCATCTGCAAGTAATGTGCACAACTCACCCCACTGAGAATGTTAATTATGTTTTTAAAGGGAGATGGGGAGCCCTGGCCGCTTTTGGCACAAAGCAATGGGGAAAGAACAGGCTAAGGGAAGGAATGCTAAATAGCTTCTCCAATTTGTGTTGCAGCTTTCTGCTTTGCTTTACTGATACAAGCAAGAATGCCAAACTTAGCTGTGAATCTGCTTTGTAGCAGGTTACCCTTGGTAGAAGAATGGCACTTGAAATATCTGAAAAAAGAATGGCACTTGAAATATGGATACCCATAGAGACAAGTGTTATCTGATTTGTGGGCTATTTGTTCAGCCTTGAAGGATTTTATCTCGGTGGCCTCAGGACTCCAATATACAAGTGAATGAAAGCCTGAATTCTTAAAAGGTGCATTTATGTTCATGTTGTGGCAGAGGTCTCTAAAGTCAAATGCATGTTTTTTTTGACTGGGTGTTTTATTCTTCCTAAAGCCTTCTTCTCCAGGTGAGGACACGAGAGCCCTTAGAAGATGTACAGTTTGAGTTGCATCAGGTCACAAATGAGTTCCATTTATCACAGTTATGAGCAGACATAAGGGAGATTTCTAAGCTTGACACCTGCTCATCTTAGCTGTTCCTCTGTGCAGAAGCCTGGAGAGACATAAGACCACAAAATCTGTGCCCCCTCTTAAACATTTTCTCCTGTGGATTTCCTGGATGTCTCCATATGGGATCACAGATGATACAAGATTACTCCCTACATTCTCAATTTAGTATTTTAATCATCCATTACACATTTTCAACTTTCAGTTCTCTTATATTAGCAGAAATTTAGGCAAACACAGGTTCCATATAATGCAACTATAACTCTACAGAACAATATCCTTTTTAAAAAGTCCATCTAGGTGATTTATTATCTTCTTTTTGCTCAAGTGAACCAGTAAATGGTATTGGCGCAGCAGGACATTCACATACTAAGAATATCTACAGAAAAACTGTACACATTCCACAAAAATTAACATAGCCAGATTAACACAGTATAATGTGCAAAACTGTAAAACTCTCTGAAGATAAAATAGGAAAAAATCTAGGTGACCTTGAATTTCACAATTTTACGTTCAACACAGATTATGAAAGAAAAAATTGAAAAGTTGGAATTCATTAAAATTAAGACCTTCTGCTCCATAAAAGACATTGTTAGAGGGTGTAAGCTACCGGTTGGGAAAAAATCTTGTAATACACATATGATAAAGGGCTGGTATCCATCTTGGAGCCATGCACATGAATGTAGTACTAGCACTCAGAATATTGAGATAGGGGGATTGCAAAGTTCAAGGCCAGATGAGGTAATTTAGTGAGATCATATTTTGAAATTAAATAATAAGGAAAAGGCTGAAGATGTAGCTCAGTGGTATCCCCCATTCAATTCTTATACCTTAAGAAAAGAAAAGAAAATATATACACAAGAGATCCTCAGTAGGATTTAATAGCCAATTTCTCAATAGAAATCATGGAGACCAGAAGGCAGTGGGATAGCATATGTATTTAAATTGCTGACCAAAGAGAATTTCAATCAAGAATTCCACATATGGAAAAACTATTTTCAAGGATAAAGTAAAAATTAAGAGATTCTCACATAAACACAAAATGAAGGAGTTCATTACTCAATACTAAGTGAGTCCTTTAGGCTTAAATAAATAGATATTAGTCAGGAATTAAAAGTCTACAAGGAAATAAAGAGCTTCAATACATAGGTAAATAGAAAATCTAGTAATAGTTTCTTTTTGGTTTGTTACTCCTCTTTCATACCTAAATTATTTAAAAGAGATTAAATAATCATTTTAAGCATAAACACTTTAAGCAGTCATTATAAACTTATTTTAATGTGCTTGTAATACATAAATATTTAATATGCAACAATAACAGAATTAAGAAGGGACAGAGATGTGGAGGAACTGAATTTTTGTACACTATTGGGTAAATGAGTATTAATCCAAAATGGACATATGGTTTCAAGGTATTAATTATAAAAAGTAACACTGAAAGGAAAACTTAAACATTTCCTTTTATGAGGAGATGAGGAGGGAATCAAAATAGTACTGATAAAATCAATTAAATAGAAAAAGGGGAACAATGACATAATTGAGGAATAAAATATATACAACAGGTAGAAAACAAATTGAAAAGTGACAGAAGAAAGAACTTCCTAGTCAGTAATAACTTTCCCTTTTTTTAGGAAGGGTCTTGCTATGTAGTTAAGGTTGGCCTTGGATTCATTATGTAGCCCAGACTGGTCACAAACTCACAGCAATCCTCCTGTCTCAGCCTCCCTAGTGCAGGGATTACAGGCATACGCCATTATACCTGCTGAGTAATTACTTGATATGTAAATGGATTAATCTTTCTAATTATGTAGCAGAGATGGGCAGATTAGATTTAAAAATAATCCATATGTATGCTGTCTAAAAGATAACTGCTTTAGATCCAAAGGCAAACATTTAAAAAATTATAAAGGTATGGAAAATATATTTTCTATATAAATAGTACATACAAAGGAAATTATTCAGTGGTAAAGAGAAATGAAGTACTGACACATAGTTAATCCATAAACATGTTATGCTAACTCAAAGAAACCAGAAATAAAAGGCTCCACATTAAATTATTCTACTTACACGAAATACCCAAAATAGGCATTTCCATAGAGACAGAAAGTGTATTGGTGCTTGCCAGGGGCTAGGGTGACAATAATGGAGAGTAACTGTTCAATGGGTACTTAGTACCTGGTTGGGATGATAGAATTCTGCAACTGGATAGTGGTGATGGATGTTTAGTGTTGTGAAAGTGCTTAACACCATTGAAATGTACACTTTGAAATGGTTGCAATGGTAGTAAATATTCTGTATATTTTACCACAATCAGAAAAAAAGAAATCAATGGAAACTGATTCCAAGATAACCCCAAATTAGAAATAACATGAGAAGTTTAAAATAGCTTTTATACTTATTTCCAGTAACTTAATGAAAATGTGCTAATTTTGTAGGAAGTGGGAGTATGAGACAGATAGTCAGTCAGCAAACAAGGCCTTGAGACTCCCATTCTGCATCCACACACATAGCTCTTAAGACTCAGTGTGTGCTGGCATGTGGGTGTGGCAACTTTCCATATATCATATCAAGAAATTGGCTTAGGGGTGTAGCTAAGTGGTAGAGCATATGCATGCCCCTGGTGTTGATCCTCAGCACTATATACATTGCATGCACATGCATGATAATGAGAAATTAAATGTCTGTCAGTATGATTCTGTGAGACATCATCAGGATGTTGCAGGCTGTCTGTGGGAGGAATAAAGATGTTTATTCTTTATTCCATGCACCACTGCAGTTAACAATAGGCTGATAGCTGGTTTTGAGACTAAGACTAAACTCTTTTACTCTAGTAAATTGAGTACACCAATATATTTAGCTTTAGGTTGCTTGCATTTGAAGTTTAGGGTGAGATAATGTTACAGAAACACTGACTTCTCTGTAGCCTTAGTAGTTTCTCTGCATGATTGACATTAATCTTGGCCATAGGACTTTCTGTGGTCAAAGGAATATGTTTGAACAGAAGCTTTCAGTAGTGTGGTATGTTTCAGACCATGGCTTTTCTTTCAGTCTGGAATCTACTGTGAGAAGAGACGTGGAGAAGAGTCAGAAAAGTCACAGCCAATTCAACCCTCATGTAATGTGAATATGAAATAAATGTTTGCTCTTGGAAATCACTGAGACAGTGGGATGTTTGTTCCTTGACTAAAACTGAGGAATACCAAAGACTATCAACACAATAAAACTTGTCCTTGCTATTTTTTCTTAATAGACACATTGTTTTTCAAAACAGGTTATAAAGAAGTGACTTATCTAGAAAACATGAGTGCTTTGACAGCAGGACTTGGAACCTTCCTATTCATTTTGGCATTCCCAGCATTTAGTAAAGGGTAAGGCACAATGAATATTTGGTGAAGAGTGCTTACCTACATCTGCAAATTCTGTCTCTGTATCCCTTAAAAGTTTCTGAATTCTCAACTTGTTCTCAATCAGTTACCCTGAGGCCTCATATTTGTTGTTTTCTGAAATCTTAGAACAACTTCTGCAAAACAGGTGTAAGAGGGAAAATGTTACAGAGTAACAAGAATGTTACTAGAAATAATGGTAATACATACAAATTGAGTCTTACTGTCTGACAAATGCTGGGCTAATTAAATCTGATTTCTCATTTAAGTCTCACGAATGAAGTATGTTATGCACATGTAACAACTCCCCACAATGATGTAATCAATATGTACTACAAACAGGTACTCATAAAAATAAAAACTAAAAAAAATTTAAAATAAAAAATCTGTACACAGTACAAAAAAACAAACGTAGGAAGTCAAATATTTCCTTTTCATTCGTCTTTTTTGTGAACAAAAGAAAAAATAACTTCCTAGTTCTGCTGTTGATGTGTTGTTAACTTTTGAGCCTAGGCACTCTGATTAGAGATTGAATTCTTATCCCAATATGTCATCCTCACATATTGCATTTCAAAGGTAAATTGAAGCTAAACTTTCCATGATTTGATGTATTGCCCAGCAAATATATTTCTACAAATGAACCAGGGAACACATTTCTGTTGTAACAAAATTTGCTACATTGGCAATGTCTTTGGTCAGCACAGAACAACATCAGAAATCTTGTTTTGCTCCTTCTGATCTGTTTGTTCAGACTAGCAGATGATCTTTGAGAAAATCCTTTATGCTTGACACTCTTCTTTATCTAGAAAAGTGCACAGGATTAATGAGATAATTGCCTACAAAATACTGTGAGCACTGGTGAGCCAAAAGATGAAGGAAGTGCAAGGAAGTACCCCTTACCTGAGTTAACACTGAGTTTTTTAAAAGAACTCCTCTTTAAAGAGTGCTGCTAGGGCTGTGATAAAAATCAAGTGTCAAGCAGTCAGAGAAGGTGAAAGAGCCTCCAGGTACTGATGGGTAGGAGGTCAGCAACGGAGGATAACAGAACAAATGTTGAACCAGGAGGCATTTCAGAGGTGATAGAGTCTAAAGCATTGATTTAAACAAAGGAGGAAACATGCCTAATATGCAAAATGAGTCAATTGTGTGGCCTAGGGTCACACAGCAAGTTATGGTTAATCAGGTAGAGGAGTATGTACTGCTGTATGTTGAGTACAGTGATGTGGCCTTAGAAACTGAAGGGGACAAATACAGGCAGGCTGAGGGGCTGAGTAGGTGGGATAACTACAGTGAAAGGTCAGGACTTGGGACTGGTCTGAACGACCAGCAGGATTTGAATAAGTGCGGGAATCAGGGAGCAGTAGTATATGTGGGCCAAATTATGATTTCCGGTACACAGGTTGGAATTTTCACAGTAAGAAAAGTCAGAACCCCTAACACCTAATGTGGTGTAGGTTCCATAGAAGATACATGATCCATAATTTATTGTTTTTTCAGCCTCTTTTCTTCCTTAAGTCCTTCCTTTCTTTCTGTGAAGGTAGGTGGTGTCATGTATTTGAGGCATTGGACTGAACCGTAAATTCTTAGAGGAATACAAATAAAGTGTTTTCTAGCCCAAGGAAATAATAAACCAATAAAAGTGAGATTACATAACACCTAGGTATATTCATGTTATCTTTTTTTTTTTTTTTTTTTGCGGTACTGGGGATCGAACTCAGGACCCCGCGCTTGCTAGGCAGGCGCTTATTCCACTGAGCTATATCCCCAACCCCTTATTCATGTTATCTATCATTTGTCCATATACATATGGAAAAGATCAACCAGGAAGTGTCTTTATATTATCTATCATTTCCCTATTATATCCCCCTACCTAACTGTAAAGTCGTCGGAGAGAGTACCTAAGAGGCACTGCAAGAGAAAGAAGGAAGTTTTTATTGGAATGGGAGTGAGGAGCGGGACTCTAAGGGTAGAGACTGCGCATGCCCGGAGGCAAGTTTGGGTTTCTATATAGAAGCAGTGCTGCTGGACAGTTATTGCGAGGGAGGATTTGATTTTGGCGCTCAGAAGGCTGTTTGAGCGGACAGGACACCTTCAGGACATGTGGATTAGATGGCAGCAAGATGTCTGTCAGGACGTATATTAGATCACAACTATCTTGTCAGATGCAAATTAGATTACAGAAGTGTATCTGGGAGACAGAGTTGGCTTTTGTAGTTTCGCCACAGGGTGTGGAGGCTGGGACTGGAATGGATTCTAACACTAACAACCAACCAACTTTATAAGCTCCTTCCTTGTTACTGTGGAACAATTGAGAGCATGAGAGGTGGAAAGAGAAGGCCATGGTTGTTGAGAAAAGGCAGAGACTGATTCCAGCAAAAGAGAGATGAGTAGCAAAAGCACCGACATTTTTATTGGTCTGACTTTGAGCTAAGCCATGTTTAAGGGCTTTGCAAGTGTTAACTTGTCTAATCCTTGCTGCTATTCTGTGTGGTAGTTTCCGTGTCAACACGCATCTCTCTCCCCACATCTCTTGGCTCCATTTTCCCTTTTCTTGGTTGGATTTTCAGGGAACTCCGCAGAGCAGCGACACAGTGACAGGGTTTTTCTGAGCTCAGTGGAGCCTGAAACAGCAGGAAAAATCAGTATATTCTCAATCCTTTAATTCTGCATGTAACTATTTGATATATTATTTATCACAAGCTTCTGCATATTCTTTGTGCTAAGAATAAGAATTAATCTGTTGTTTATCTTGGTTACTGAGTTTTGGGGTAACTTTCCATAAATTCTGCACATGAGTAAGTGTCTCACCCACTTCTGCCTAGTTCTAGCTTTGAAGAACCACTCTCAGCAGTTCCGAGAGAATCTGCTTCACATAGTTTGACCATAAGGCTGTGATTGGCCTGGCATTGGTGCCATGCTGATCCCTGAGCCAGTCGCAGTCGTCAAGAGGGATAGAATGCTTTGATTGGACTCTGGAGCTGGGTATGGGATCAGCCCCTTCCCAACTTCTGGCAGGGTTAGAGGAAAAAGTAGAGACAGAAATAGAGATTTTCACTTGATCCATTTGTTTGAGGAGAGGAGGTTGCATTCAGAAAAAGGAATCAAGCTGGTGAGCGAATGCTAAGCAGAAATGTGGCTTCCAGTTTCAGAATGATTCAGCCAAAATAAGGAAAACCATCTTTCATGCTTTCTTGCTGATCAGTCACTGGCTGAGGTCTGGCAGTGGTGGAGGGCAGCAGCTATGTTTGGCTGAGGACATTCTTTAAACAATAGGACAGCTGTGAATTGTTATCAGCCAATACACACAGTGGTCAAAAATGGCTACATGAGCAAGTAAGGGCTTTGGCCAGGGTACTACAAGGGGTGGTCTCGCAAGATACAATTACCAGAAACAGATGCTGGCTAGGCATTCAACAGATTTTCTCTGTATTTACTCTTTAGTCAAAGAAGCAAATGTTTGCCTTTTAATGAAATATATTTCTGTTAAACACACACACACACACACACACACACACACACACACACACACACATGCACACATGCTTCCTTTATGTATCGTGATCCTAAATACTACTGAAAAGCCAGGTAGCTTGCTGTACTGTCATCCTGAGACCTGGCTAAGAAGTATCTTCAGCACAGAGTCAACAAACAGTGCTGCTCACCTAAGCTCACCTCCCTGCCTCTACACAACCCACGAGTCACAGAATAACAGTGACACAAGTTGGCAGTGCAGGTGCAACCTCAGGGCTGGCATGACAAAATAGCATTATCATGAACAAACTAGATTTTCTTTGACTGTTCCATTAGGGGTGTCACAGCCTCTAGAGGCTGCACACACCAAGAAACTGCAGTGTGGAGTGAGTTGAGGTTCTGGAAAGGAAAGAAGAGGGACTTGCTGTCAGCTGTGTGCCATGCCAGGGAGCACGCATAAATGCTCCTCTGTCAGCAAGGGGGCCCCTGTCACCCTTTCATCAGCTATAATTGAATGCCCACAGAGGCAGTAATTACAAATACCAGCTAGGCCTCACAGGCTCATCTGCCTTTGTTTATCATCAGAGTAAAGGTATTGATCATTTCTAGGGCTTCACTTGCTTTTGGATGGGAGAAAGGAAATTGAATTAATAAGGCCTGGCATGTATTGTGTAACACATGCTTGCAGGGAAGACAGATCAGAAGTACTGAGAAATGGCAAGCGCTTGATTCCTGGGGTGTCCAGGCTGCAAGCACTCTTGGGTATTTCATTTGCAGTGTCTCATGCTCAGATCCCATGTCATTTTAGCATCAAGGCTTTTGTTAGAGTGAGCAGAACCCCAGGGATTCAAAACACACTGGATATTTCTCCTCTTATGCCACTTTTCTGTGGGTGTCCTCAAGATAATGGCCTGCAAATAACTAGGTGGGAATAACTCATGGTTCTGAAAGGTGATAATTAAAAGGTATAGAGAGCCCTTCCCAGTCTTCATCACAGCCTAAGAAGTTATATTTGTAGTCCAACGGAAAAGTTATTGGAATTCTAGTGAGTTAATTCCAATCTATCACTTCCAGTGCAACCTGTGGTGAAAATAAAGACACTAAGGCTTGTTTGTAGTTATGGGGAGCCAAATAGTCCTAAGTCCAGTCATGATGATGGCTACCTGGAACAAGGGCCTTTACCTAGGACCGAACCCAGATTTTATTCATTTGTGAAGAAAGGAGTGTCTTGAGAATGCGTGACTGTGAGAGTGGTGGGAAGTATGTGAGTGCCATGAGCCAGGCTAGGTAGGAGGCCTGGAATCACCTCTGCTATACGCAGAGAGAAGGATATGCAGAAGGAGTAATCTGCATAGCTCAATTGAGATAGTATCAAATGTTTTTGGGTCAGTGCTTCAGCTCCGCTGTATAATTTTTCAAGCCCCAGGAAGTTATAACCTCTGTCTTGAGGCTCAATGCAGGCTAACAACATGGAACAGTGGCTCTATGCCCTGCCTCATGCCGGCTCACATGTGGGAACAACAGAGGGTTTGTGGAAACATGCCTGCTGTCTTCAGAGACTAACATTAGCACCAGTGAAAGGGATAAGGAAAAAGGTTCTAGCCAACTCTGTACATATCAATACATGGAAGCGGGTCAGGCTCGGCCTAAATGGAGACGACTGCTTTTCTTTCAAGGAGAATTGTCAATGTGGTCCTCCACAAAACGGGAACAACTAAGCACTTAACCAGCCTTCGGTATGAGTGACAACTGTCAGAGTAATCAAAGAAGTGGTGAAACAAAGTTTATCCAGCCTATCAGTGACTAGGAAATTGTAGAATTAGAACAATAATTCTCAAACAAGGATGGAAGGATGTACATCAAAATTGCCTAGAGGGTTTGTAAAGAGATGTGGGGCCTCAGCCAGGAGGTTTTGATTCAGTAGGTCTGGGGTAGGTCTGGAGAATTTGCAATTTTTGCAAGTGCCCTGGTGATGCTGATATTGCTTGATTGGGACTACCACAGTTTGAAAGATACTGGATTATAGCTTCACTGTTTTGGAAACCTTAATGAAACTGATTTAGGCAGTAAGCATACATGAGTATTAATGTTTCAACCCAAAAAGAAGGTAATGGACAAGCAGAATTTGTCTCCTGATGAAAGGACATGATACCACTTATGGGGAATTCTTGTAAAATATTGATCTTGGGGCAGTCAAGCCAGGCCTATCAGTTTACATGAAATGCAGGGGACAAAGAAGCGAATGAGGTAGTGTCCCCACGGAGGCCCACACAAGAGAGTTCAGAAACACTTGAAGACAGACGAGTGAGTTTCTGTCGGGAAGAAAATAAAGAATGTATGATTTCTATGAGATTTCAGTCACAGGATCCAGCAAATGAAACTGCTGGATCCTAATCTGACCCAATGAACTGTGAAGAGGAAAACTGTAGGACAAGGAGGGAAATTTCAAAGAGGAATAGATATTTGATCACTTCAGATATTTATTGTCATAAGTCTACACATGCCTGGTTCCTTCTCAACTTTAATTCTCAGTTTGTATGACATCTTTTCAAATGGTTTTTCTCTCCCTTATCTAGGTGGTTCTCTGTTCTCTATATTAACATCCCATTTGCAACACAGACCTTACCACTAGCTGTAATTATTTATTGTTTTATTTATCTGATTATGTCTCTCTTACTAGACTGTGAACTCCATCAGTCCCATGTCTCTCCTTCTTAAATAACTGATATCTTATTAGTGCATATTAACATTACATGGTATTAAGATTTATTTTGGGAAGTTGGTACATGTATTTAACATATCTTAATCATTTCAATCTCATTATCAACCCCTTTACCTCCCCTTCCTGTTGATTTCTTCCTCATTTCCAGAAGTAGTCTGCCTCTTGCTTTCCTGCTCTCTCTCATCTCTCTCTCTCTCTCTCTAGTTTTTCAATTAGGAAAAAACATGTTAACTAACTTTTTGAGTCCAATTTCACTTAACATGATGGTTTCTAGTTCCATCTTGCATTTTTCTGCAAATGACATTTCCTTCTTTATGGCGGAGCAGTTTTCCACTGCGTACACACACTACGTTTCGTGTCCATTCATCTGTTGACAGGCACCTTGGCTGTGTCCACAACTTAATTCTTGTGCATTGCATTGCTATAAACATGGATATGCATATATCATTATTACATCAATCCTGAACTCTTTTGAGAATAGGCCCAGGAATGCTATAGGTGGGTCACATGGCATTTCTATAGTCTTTCGAGGAACGTCCATTCTGATGTCCATAGTGGCTGCACCAGTTTTCATTCCCACTAACAGTGCAGGAGGGTTCCACTTCCCTCCACCCTTGCCAGCATCCAGCGTTTTGTATGCTTGATGATAACCACTGACTGTGCCCAGATAGTCTCTCTCAGCCCTTTCATCTTTCCGGAGCCCAGCACTTGGCTAGGAAAATACTATATTAATGTAATGACTCTTTCCTCATTGGTAAAATATGAGATTTAAAAAAATATTTTTAAATTTGTTTCCCATACTTCTGTTCAACTAAGTTTCATCTGACCTATAAAGTAGGTAGTGTACTATTTCTTGTGAAGTTAAAGATGTCAAGTGCTTTTTCTCAGTGTTGTAATTTGTGCGACAGGCATCTAGCCAGGATAAAACTGCTGTTTTTGATTCAAAATATGATATTTCTCTCTCAATAGGTTTTCATTCACAAGTATCTGAACATGTGAAAAATAGTCATTTTAACAGTTAAACAGATACTTGATGCTCTTGGCAGAAAGGAGGGCACTGTGCTCTTTCTCTTTATCCACTAGAGGCATAGAAGACAGAAATCCTCCCCACATGGGTGAGTGAAATGCAGACATGGAGAGCTAGAACTTTTGGAGTGGGTGGGTCTGCTCTCCCACCTCGCAGAGCACCGTTTCAGCTCCCTTCACTGTGCTGAAGTGAATTTACCAGCTCAGTTCTCCCAGCATGTTCACTGTCCAGGTTCTCTCATCCCTCAGACTTCTCCACCTCTACAGCTATGATCACCTCTCCTGGATCTCTCCACAGTCATGTCTGTCTCTGTTATCTCTGCATCTCCTTTCTACCTACGTCTGTCTCTAGCTCCCTCTCTCCATCTATTCTTAACTTCATGCCTCTCCTCAGCTTTTACTACATTGTTTTCTACTCCCTCTTCACAGCCACATTTATTAAAAGAACTGTCCACACATGATGCTTTTAATGTCTCGCTACCTATGTTTTCCACTATCCATGCCAATTTCATTTCTCTTCTATGCTGTTCAAACTGTCTTTGATGAAGTAATCAATACTGTCCTTATTTCTGAATGAAGTGTGTATTCTCATCTTTACCTCCAAAGCACTGGATCCTGACCTCATTGAATTATTATTTTCTTGGTCAGGGTCCTTTAGTTAAGATCAGTTAGCTTCCATAAGAAATAATCATAAAATCTCAGTGGCTTAACATAATGAAAATGTATTATACTCTCCATTGTTATAATGAAGGGGATAAGAATAGGGAAGATTTTGTAGGAGATTTTTATGGGGTGGGCTTTGAGTAAGGCATTTCCATCTATACTCCATTTGCCGGAAATCCATCTGTGGGCCTTCTTAGACACCAAGGATGCTAACAAACAGAAGCTTGGCTTGGCACCTTCTTCCCAGAAAAAGTGTACACCATGGGAAGTGAATACAAGTCTTAATCACAGAAGGAAAGGCAGGCAGATGCCAGGTTATGCATCTCCTAGTCTGCAAAGCTCTGACAAATGTACTCTCTCCCCTTGCCCCACCCTTGGTTTGGGCAAGAGAGGCCACTCCCCCCCACCCTCTTTATCCCAGTGGAGGACTTTGCTTTTTATTAGAAAAAGACTTCATAGGGATACCTATATCACCTTTGTACCTAGATCTTCTCTAGAAAATGTACCATTTTATTCAAACTGCCTAGAAGAAGCTTAATTGGCCTAGTACAGAGGAACTTTGCTTCTCCACAGAAAGCACATTTTAAATAGTTCCAACTTTAATGAATACCTTGTGGTTTTTACTTATGCTGTATGGTCATTGGGATCATGGAAGGAACATAATTATACAGCATTAAACCAACATCTTGCAGTTTTTCTACATTATATTGAGTGGGGCATGAGAGAGAGAGGAGGTGGGAGGGATGGAGGGAAGAAGGGAGAGAACACGAGAACATATAAATATAACATGTGTACAAGGACTAGCTTTATTACATATGGATGCTCAAAGCTTTTTATTTTAATATGCTCATAAAAACCACAAGAGCCCTCATCATGCTCCTTTTTATCTGAGGGAGAATTATGATATGGCAGGGCTCTTGACAGCCTCCCCATTTCATCACAGTGGCTGGCTCAGAGTCAAGTATTTTCTAGAGTTTGCATGGGAAGTGATTCCTGGACCCTCACAGCAAGCAAGTGCTTTGGATGAAGAGCCCCTCATCAGCCCCACCCACGTGGGGTTTCTGGATAGACAGTGCCATACTCTGCTGGACCACAGCTGTGCTTATCCCTTGGATAAACTCTCCTTTGCAGATGACCTAAGTCTCCTCTCTTGCAAACAGACTTCACTGTAAAAGGTGTAATTGATGTAGGATAGCCTCAGTATAAGATCTGTATCTATTCATGAGATGAGAGGAATTCTTGGGGTGCTCCACTCTCTCTCAGAATTTTTGAGAGTATCAATTCACGTCATTCACAGGCATTGCACAGTAGTTCCTTGGGTAGTCCTGTACAGGGAGCAGGGTGTCTTGGAATTTGAGACGGTCCATCCCTGGCTGTTTTCTCTATGGTGTAGCATAATTCAATTGAACAAATATTTATTCAACATGCAACATCCTCTACCTAGTGTTAGAAAACTAAGGATAGAAATATTATGTAAAATACCACGGTGGATGCTATTAAAAACTGAAGAGCTTAAGTCCTCACTGTTGTGAAAGCTACTGCATTGCAGCCTTCAGCATCAACCCCCCTCAGGCATTGACCTGGCCAGCCAGAGTTGCAGAATGCATAACCCAGCTGTTCCCTGTACTCATTTCTGCTTTCTCCTCTGACCTTCCTCAGGTAGTGTTCTCAAAGTACTCCTCAGTACTCTTTCAGCGTGCTGATTTCTATCTTGGACTCTGCTTCCTGGGGAGCTCAACCTGAAAGAGTACTATGGCAAGGCTCTCTAGTGGAGGAACTCACAGTGCAGTGATTGAGACAAATGTGTTACTAATAACTGAAATATGTCATGTAGGCGCTGCGCTCCTGTAAGGATGGGAGCCAGCACTCTAAGGACAATGCAGTTCAAGCAACATACGACTGTTCCCTTACCATTTCTTCCCATGAAGGCAAAGAAGAACGAGCCCTATCCTGAGCAGGAATAAAGATGTCGAATAGTGAATCTGCATAGACTGGCTGGGAAATTGTTCAAAGAGGCATTTATTTTATTCTTATTTTTTCATACCTTTTGTTTCTTTGCACTTATATAATGCCTCGATTTTTCATTTCAAATAGTAGATGGGCTTTCCACAACGCCGAAGTAGACATTACATTTTCTCCTGAGGAGCAAAAAGGCCAAATCTGAAGTAATGGGCTTTGGAAGATCAGTAACTAAGTTGACCCCACACTGGGTGATGCAGGTTTTACACTGATAATGTGAAAAGCAAAAGACTCAAAGAAAGAAAAGTGTTCATCTAAAGAGAGCTGGACTGTATCATTACACCTTTAATAAACCTGGCGGCTCCGACTTAAGAGAATCAATGGTGACTTCTTACTTGTAAGAAGGAAAATTTAACATTATGTGAACAAATACTTACTCATTTATTTTTCTATTTCTATTTCTATTTGGTGGGCCCTTATCAGAGTCATTTTTTCCCCCAAATGTTTAAAATTGCAAACTTTAAAAAACTGCTAATGTTTTACATGAAACAAGATTTTAAAAGAACTCAAAACTTGAAAAAAATAGGACAGTCTCAGAGGATGTGAAAAAAACCAGTGTTTTGAACTTAAAAGCCTTTTATGTGGGTAGAGGGGGCAAGAGATCTGAAAAGTAATTTTAAGTGGGTATAATTAGGTTCAAATTTGTTCCTTTGGGAGACAAGAGTTTTCTGTTGAGTAGTTTATTTGATCAGGTTTTCACTGAGAAGCAAAATATTACACTAGGAATTTTGAAATGACCCAGAAGGAGTGCTCATATATGCTTTTCTAATTTAATCAATTTTAAATTTATATAATCAGTTAGTTGTGATTATAATATTCTGGGGTTTTTTTTTTTTGTCTATGAGAATGGGTAAATCTATTAGAATGTTAAAGTTACTGGTTACCAACCTATAATCAAATTTAACAGCACCAGGGACACCTTAAAATTCTCCTTCTATTCCCTTTCACTGATAGTTATTGTAAAGGCCTGAATAACCATAAGTGGGGTTTCTTTTTGTTCTTTCTTTCAAATTTAGCTGCATGAGTCCAGCAATTAGTGTGCAGAACAAATTTCTGACCAGGATTGAATAAAGTTGGGTTTAGTTGTAGGAAATAAGTGATTCCGACTTCATTTGGAATAGATTCAAGGAATTAGGCATTTCAGCATCGCAGGAAGGGATCCAGATGAATCTAGCTCAAGGGCAGGCTTCCATACAATTTTGAGGGCTTTATAGACATTGCAGCACACGAGTAATTTGAAGAGAAAGGGAAAAGATGAACTACTTGGAAAGACCTTACCTCTTTGTCTCAGTCTTTTGGGAGCTTCTATAGCAAAACAACAATGGCAACAACAACAGCAACTAAGCAGAAGTTTGTTCTTCACAGTTCTATGGGCTGAGAAGACCAACAAGTTGCTTAGCGATTGTGTGGCTGGTGAGGACACACTTCCTATTCAAAGAGGATGCCATCTTGCTGTGTCCTCACATAGTGGAGAGGGACAAAGTTTCCCTTTCTGGCTGTTTTCGTAAGAGGGCTCTCCTCCCACGACCTAACCACCACCTTATATATCTTAAGACTGTCATTTTTAGGGGTTGGGATTTCACCATATGAATTTTGGGGCAGTAGACACATTCATGCCGCATAACTTCTTTCATGGGTAAGAGGAAGTGAAATAAAACCAGAGATACTTTTTCTTAATGATTATTTTCGTTTCAAAGCATTACACAGAGGCATGAGTAATCTGGGTACTATTTTATGTGAGTAAGCTATGAGAGAGCAATAGAGTGACTCTGGCCTGAGAACATGTGACTCAGATGCATCAGCATCATCATTTTTACAAATGGAGAGAAGATACAAGAACAAAAGTTAATCATTCCAATAGGGAACAAGGATTTTTCCAGTTATTTTGGAGGAGAAAAACATCATGGAGTTATGATGGTGAATAAGATATGTTAATGAAAGAAAATAGCACTAAAGGACATTTCTTTATTGGTACTTGAGAAATACAAGTGAAGACATGAAAGCTATTGTGAAATTATACTTTGGGGAACATTTGCTGAACATTTTCTTAAGCCTTAATATTCTGAGATAGAGTGCATGGATTATGGCTCTAAAATTGTCGTAGGCTCTTTTCTTATTGTTGAGACACAATACCCAAACACCCCCTGCTCTAAGGAGGAAAGGTTTATTTTGGCTTACACTTTATAGAGGTTTCAGTCCATAGCCTCTTGGTTCCAAGGCAGGGCAGCATGGCAGAGGCACATGGTAGAGGAGAGCTGCTCATGGCATTGTGGCTAAAAGCCCCATAATCCAATCATCTTCCAAAAAACCTATGTTTGATCATATGAAGCTTTGGCTGAGCATCTAAATATAAAGGATAGCATTCTGCTCTCGGATCTCCAAAGACTCATGCATATCTTATTATGCAAAATCCGTTTAGTCCATCTCTAGGAGTTACCAAAATCCTAATACTTTCGGCATTACAGAAAAGTCAAAGTCCAAAGTCTCTTCTGAGTCTCAAAGCAAACTCTTAGCTGTGAGTGCCTAAAAAATAAAAAAAAGTTAAGTATTGCTGACATATAATGGCACCAGATAAATATTCCCATTCCTAAAGGAAGGTAAAGAGGGTTAGAAAGTAACTGGACCAGAGCAGGACTGAATTCAAAAGGAAACATTAAATACCATAGTCTTATGTCCAGCATCAGGGGCAAGTTTTGGCTATGCGATGTGAACTCCAAAGATCTTGGGTTCTCATTCCTTTGGGTTTCCTTGGGATTATAGCACTCATACCTTCTCTCTTGTGCAGCTGTACTCACTCCTTGTGGCTTTTCTTGGGCATTCAATGTTCCTGCCTTCTTCAACTTCCTGGAGTCACCACTCTACTTTCAGTTTTATTCACAGCTTCATGCACTGCTCTCTCAGGGGCACACTGTCTGGCTTTCTGAAATTTGAGTGGAAGCCTTCTTGACTCCACAACTCTTGCACGCTGCTTGCCTACAAAACCAACACACTATGGATAATTTCTAGGTCTGATGGGCTCCACTGGTAGTATTTTTGCATTCTAACTGCGCGAGTCTCTGTGTATGTGTATGACTGAGCACTGGGAAAGGAATCTCAGGAATCCTAGGTGGTGTTTCTAGATGTCCTATGGCTCTCTACTCAAGGCAAAAATTTTGCTTTTTGACCTCTGAGCTTCTGAATGGTGAGGTCTTGCACATACCCTCAAGCCAGTTTTCTTACTGCCCTGATCCAAAGTACTAAGCTTCTTTTTTTTTCAATAGGCAAATGAAATCCTTGTTGTCTTAGTAATTCTATAATGTTTTACTTTATATAGATCTGAATTTCTTTTTTAATTTTTAAAGAGAATTTTAAAAAATTAAAAAAATTAGAAATGATACAGAGTTTCTCCTATTCAATATAGTTTTGGGAATATTAGACAAGACAATATAGTTTTAGAGCAATTAGACAAGAGAGAGAAATAAAAAGAATAAGGATAGGAAAGGAAAAAATGAAATAATTAGGCTTCTTTTTAATGCTAATGTTTTTAGCAACCAAGCTCTCCTCTGCTCCAAATTTGCTGGTCCTTATTGTATCAGAGTTTCCTTTCTGGCCAAACCCAAAACCTTAAAAATCATTCAGCTGTGCCAATTGTTCTTGAGTCTGAATGTGGAGCTGGCTGAAAGCAGCAAGCAGCAACCATATTGTAGCTTGAACATCAGACTGCTTTAAAATGACCTCTTCCAGATTAATTATTCTGCTATCCTTAATCTGTCACACAGCATCGGGACATGAGCAAAATGTAGACAAATTTTCTTCCGGAGAATAACACACCTGGCCTGGAGCTGAACCGCCAGTAGAGTCCTTCTATAACTGGTACTGCAAAATAGAACTTTAAAAGTTAGATCATCTTCTATGAAGGTTAGTAATTTCTCAAAATATTCCTCCTCCTGAGCACATTGCCAACACTTCTTCCTTGTAGCCTAAAAGAAGGAGCAGGATGTGTAGATGGCATCCCCAGAAGGCAAGGCCCAGGTTCCTTTCCACAAAAAGGAGGAATGAATCAAAGGTGGCTGGAAGTGATGGAGCAGATGTGGAGATCTGCATTATTTCTCCACCCCCCACCAGATGAAGACGGCTGAAAATGACAAAACAAGTGGGAAAACCGCACCGTCTCTCTGTGCTTCCCTCTCCTCTATCCCTTGCTGTAAAGGACTCTTACCCATCTGTACAGGGGAGATGGTTATTTTGAAGCAAATGTACCCTCTCCATCACTTTGATTGCTTTAAATCTAAATTCTTTTTCCTTTTGTACCCAAATGTATGACATCTTTTGATTCGGTCAATGGCAAGCAAACAAACCTGACCATTTGCTCCCAAGTGGCTGTTGACACCTCTTTCCAACTGAAACCTCCTGAGCCTGATCTTTACCATCTACATTTCTATCAACATTCTGGCCTTCTGAGCTCTATCCAGAATCTTCCATCAAGCTTTGTTTATAGCATTTTAGGGTGCCTTCTCCAGCCAGCACGTCCAAACCTTTCCAAATTCCTCCCATGAACCAGTTCCAAAGGCTTCTGAATGGCGCATGATCAGGTAGTTATAATACTTCTCCGGTACTAAAATATGTCTCAGTTATTTCCCTTGTTGCTGTGGCAAAACGCCCAACACCCACAAATTAAAGCAAGAGAAGTTTGTTTTGGTTCACAATTTGTAGAAGTTTCAGTCTTTTCCAATTTTCCTTTTTTTTATAGTAGCCATTCTAAATGGACTAAAAAGGACTGCCATTATGGGATTGATCTATACTTCCTTGGTGGCTAAAACTATTGGAGCATTTTAATATATTTATTGGGCATTTATATTTCTTCTTTTAAGAAATGTCTATTCAGATCATTTGCTCAATTTTGATTGAATTTGTTTTTTTGATGAAAATTTGGTTTTCTCCCATTCTGTAGATTGTCTCTTAACTCGACTGCTTCCTTTTCAATGGAGAAACTTTTAAATTTGATGTAAACGCTTTTTTGCTTTTGTTTCTTCTGTGTTTAGACTTTTATCCAGGAAATCATTATGTGTACAGTATCTGTAAGTGTTTGACCTGTGTTTTCCTCTAGTAGTTTCAGAATTTCAAGTTTTACATTAAAGCTTTTCACCTATTTTGAATTGATTTTTTGCACAGGTGAAAGACAGAGGTTGTACTTCAATCTTCTGTATGTACGTACCCATTTTCCCCAGCAGTTTGTTGAAGACTCTGTCCTTTTATCAACGTATTTTCTTTTTGTTTCATTGACCACAATACAATGTCTGAAGAATTATGATGTTATTTCTGGATACTCTTCTGTTCCATTCGTCTATGTGTCTGTTTTTATTCCAGTACCATGCTGGTTTTGTTACCATGGCTCTGTAGTATGATTCAAAATTAAGAATTGTGATAATTCCAGCTCAGTATAAATTTTTAAGCACATTCTTACTTTCATCTCTGTAAGATCTAGATGCTGGGGTTGTCCCTTACTACTGACAGTTGTTGCATATAACCCTCTCAGCTGACAGAACAAAAAAGATATGTATGCTGACTTGTATATGTGCACATATCAGGAATATTTTTGTATGTAAATATCTGTATATCCTAAGGTAAAGATAAGTTCATACCAGTATCTCCAAATATATTATCTTATCTATAGGAGATAAGATTTACTTTTATTCACTATAGTTACAATTTTTCTATATGTATCCCATAACACATTTTGTAAACTTTAAATATGAAGAGTAACATTTATTTAAAATTTTATATATATTAAAGTTCACTCTTTGTGTTGTACATTTCCTTGGGCTTATACTGATCTCCAGCATTAGGTACCCACCAATACAGTATCATGCAAAATGGTTTTGCCACCCTGAAAAGTCCCATGTGCTTTATCTACTCAACCAATCTCACCTCCTGAACCCTTAGAAATGACTGATCATTTTTTCTTATAACTTTAATTTTGTCTTTTCCAGAATGTCATATCACTGTCATCATATAATATGTGGCACTTCAATGTGACTTCTTTCACTTAACAATATGCACTTAAGATTCATCTATGATTTCCCATGATTTGATAGTTAAATTATCTACATTTTTGTGGATATATGGTGTGTTTATCTGTTACGACTTAGATCTAAAGTGCTTCTCCCCTTAAAGTCTCATGTATTTGGAGGTGGGGCTTTTGGAAGATGGTGGGATCATGAAGATGCTGTGCTCATCAATGGTCTGATCCATGGATGAGTCCATAGCTGAATGTGCTCTTAGGAGGTGAGGCCTGGTTGGAGGAGATGGATTACTGGGGGTATGAGCAGAGAGGGTGTATTCTTCTCCGCAGCTCCTCCTTTCTCTCTCTGTGCTTCCTCTGCCAACCTTCTCCACCATGTCATTTCTGCCTTGGAGCCAGGCTACTATACATTACAAAATTATAATTTTATGATCATACATCATAAAAACAAATATATTGATTTAACAATGTTTGTAAACCTGTTCTGTATCTATTGAGGGACATCTTTGTTGCCTTCAGATCTTGTTGATTTTGAATATAGACGCTATGAAGTTTCACAAGTGAATTTCTATATGCTCAGAAGTTTTCAAATCGTTAGCAGAAATACTTAGCTGGAGAGTAATTAGTGAGTTGGGCAGTAAAACTACATTGAACTTTATAGGAAAACTGCCAAACTTTTTTCCAAAGCAGCTGTACCAGTTTGCCATGAATGAGAGCTTCTGTTTTTCCAAATTATTACTAGCAATTGGTGTTGCAGGTTTTGTTTTTATTTTTCAAAACTTAGCAATTCTAAATGGCATGTTTTGGCATCACATCATCATGCAATTTGTAATTCTGTAATGACAAATAATACGAAACATATTTTCGTACATTTACTTGACATCTCTGCATGTTCTTTGGTGAAGTGTATGTAGGTAAGTAAGATCTTTTGGCCCAGTCAACTTTGCCAATACTATATATCTTCGTTTGTCCATTACTGTAGTTCTGTATAATTTTATGTTGCAAAACCATGAAACTTATAGACCTTCAAGGTGATTGTGCACTGAGTTGGAGTGAGTGGGTAGAACTAATCTGTTTGGAGCTTAGTGATATGCAGAAAAGAATACGTGCTGAAACCTAGTCTTTTGGGGCCCAAAGGTAAACAGGAGACGAGGGCATTTAGTTAAAGTTTAGAAGGTTCTCTTGGTGAACTCAGTGCTATTTTCCCTCAGTTTCTGCTTATATTCCATGGCACTTGTGTTCCAATTCATCAGTGAGGGATCACCTGTCCATATATTTAAGGGGCAGAGGAGAAGAACTATTTTGGAAGCTTATCATCTTGATGGAAGATCTAAGCTATCCTGGGCTTTGAGCTATCTTTCATGAGAAGATTTCCAGAACTGAGATGATCATTTTGCTGGTGTAAGCATCAACTTCTCTTTCATATTTGTAGAATTCTAGTGTTTCTTACATCTGCATTTCTAGTTTGATGGACTGGCTTGTTTAAAACCTAGCAAGTCTATTCAAATTCCCTGGCAGTGATGAGGCTACAGTTTTGTCAAGAGTATAGCTTGGGTAGCAAAGGAAACTCTTGGCATGCTGCTTCCTTAAGACTTGTAAACAATAATTAAATAGATGTACGCATCTTAATTCTGCTCTTTCATTTCCTTCTTTTGAAAAACAGAAGAATTTTAGTTCTGGGTAATAAATGACAAGAATTGCAGCACTCTGCGCTTAGACCAAATGAGCTCAGTGAGGGTGTACAATTCTTGCAATTACAGTTTTACTGTTTTGCATGTCTCCACAATGGAAGAACAAAACAAGAAGGCACAAACTTCTTGCTATGCTGAGTGTGGTGCTCTTTAGAAACTGCATAGCCTCTCTGGTTGTCAGAATATTTGAAACCCCAGTCTCTGTTCTCATTGTTCTATGGCCCTGGATGAAGCCCTTGTATCTCTGGGAATCAGTTCCAGTTTTAAAAGTGAGTAAGTGGGGGCAGATGACAGGTGACTTTCTTTCAGGTGCTAAGTATGATAGTGCTGATAGTGAATACCTAACATATGCTGCAGCCTGTACAAAGGACAGAGCAGAAGAACTGGTGGTGGGACACTCATGAGACTTACACTGACTCCAGTCAGGAACTAGGGAGTATCCAAGAGGATGTCCACCAAGTAGACATAAGCTTGGTTAATAAATCAAATTTCTGTAAATCGAACCTTCTTTTCCTACTGACATAATTTCAGAGATGTGCTCCCTCAAGTGACCAGCAGGTCCTAGAGAAAAAATAAAGATTATGTTCAAAGATACAGTTTTAACAGCAGTGTTCAGAGGGAACATTCTTAAATAGATCTCGTATTATTATTATTATTATTATTTTTTTTTTTTTTATTTTTTTTTGCGGTACTGGGGATCGAACTCAGGACCCTACGCTTGCTAGGCAAGCGCTTATTCCACTGAGCTATATCCCAGCCCTATATCTCGTATTATTTATCTCTGGCATTAAATTGGATTTGTGGTCAGGCAACAAGTTTTTAAGTTTATGAAAATAATTGTCTCATCTGGTTATGTTCAATGTTGTTTTGATTTTTATGGAAACTGTTGCCTTCTACGTAGTCAACATTACCACATTTGCCTACCCAAGATGGAAAAAGGAGAATGATGCATGTAGTCACAGAATGACTGGGCTGGAAAAGCCCCCAGAGGTCACTGAGTTCCTTTGTGCTGATAAGAAAACTAAGGTGAAAGAGACAAACTTACTTGTACAGTCATGACAGATAGATAGGTTGCATTGGCACTATGATATAATGTTATTCCTGAAGCCAGTAGCGACAAGCAAAAGACTTCTCAGGATCAAAATAATAAAATGCACACCATGAGTGGAATTATTCAGCAGAGGGGACAAATAGATTATATATAAATGACTGGTAATTTGGGGGCACCTAATCAAGGTGACCTCAAGACACAGAACAATGACTATAATATAGTAATTATTATTATTTATTATTATTTTGTCTTTTTGAGACAGGGTCTTATTATACAGTTCAGGCTGGACTTGAGCTCACTTTGTAGCCCAAGCTGGTCTCGAACTTGCAAAGATCCTCCTGCTTCAGCCTTTCAAGTGCTGGGATTACAGGCATGTGCCACCACACCTGGCTTTGTAATTTAGTAATTATACTATCAAGAAAAAGATTGTAAGAAGGAAATGGCTATGGTGGAGATAGGCTAGAAATCCAAGAACTAGATACTTATGTGAAGAAAACTTTGTAGTGCCAAAAAATAATTCTTGTTTTAGGTCAGAGATGGTCCATAAGTTTTTACAAGACCCTACTGAAATTGTGCACAGGTGTTTTCTATCCCTTTGCTCTGAAGAGGCACTTCCTTAGTATTTCCATCTGCAGTCCTATTCCTTTTTTTTTTTTTTTCCAGTACCAGGGATCGAACTCAGTACCTTGCGCTTGCCAGGCAAGCGCTTATGCCACTGAGCTATACCCCCAGCCCCTCTGCAGTCCTATTCCTGAGGGCTCGGTACCAGGTAGCTCTTTCTTCTACACCACATCAATTATCTTTTCCATTTATGGTATTGCCAAAATCAAGTGCACCATACCAACTACTTAAGAACTTTGAATTAAATTGATTACTAAAATATCGTATTTTTGAGGGAATACTCTGTGAATATGTAGAAATGAGGTCCAGCTTTCAATGGCTTCAGAGGTAAAGTTATACCCTACCATTGGCCTTCTTCGATATTTCATGTGTATTTGTCATTTGGTTATGGTACAATCTTCAGAATGCAACAAGAAGGGCAAGTACTAGCTGCAGTGCTCCAGTGATGAGGTGATGTAAGGATTTGTCCTCCTTGGTCACAGTGAGGTCAGCAGATTCTATTTTTAGTCCAGAGTTATAATTCTAGAGATGTCTTTCAAAGTGACCTTGGGTATTTCCTCACTGGTCAGTCCACCAACGCAGCATTGCTCCTCTGTCTCCAATTGCTCATGAATGAGGGAATGGGATGGTGGTGAATCAGCTACTGCTGAACCTTGGGCAGCAGAGAAGAAAGCAAGACACTTTGAGAATTAGCCTCTCAGATGCAGGTAAGAAATTAAGGTGGGTGAAGAAAAGAAGGCTTCTCTGTATTGGAAGGGAAGCTACACATCTCTCTTTTGTTTTTACTGAGCCATTCCTCCTATATTTCCTGGGATCATGGTTATGTTCATGATTTCTGGAGCATACAGCGCATGCCATCCTAGGTGCATCAAATTGTCATTGCTCTGTTCCTGGTGTTTGGTATTTGAAATATGGCTTTCAGCCCATAATAACAACCTTTTAGTGTCTTGGGCTTCTGAACTGAGAAGGAAGGGACCCTTGATGGAGAACTAAAAATTCTAGCGATAAGAACAATGTAATTGTTGGGAGTCAGCACTGTTGTGTGGACCACTTGCTTCCACCTCTTATGTTTGATTGACAGGAGTCAGCCTTCCTGTAACAGCACCTCAGGGACTTTGACCAGGCCGAGGCTCAGGCCCTGGATTATTATGGCCCATCCTTTCAGGAGGCCTCTTAGTAGAGAGCTCTCTACTTCACAAAATATCTATCCTATCTTGGTAGACTTTTCATTCAGACCATTATCTGCCTCATTCCCATGGCTTCTCAGTCAGACCTTCATTTTTATTTATGCTGTCAATCCACTTATATAGGCAAGCTTATTTCTAAGTCTTAACTCTGAATGCCAGCCTTTTAGTAGCTTACCCCATCTATCTACACCACCAGAAATTCTTCCCAGACCTCATATGTGTATTTATGGGTTTACTCTTACTGCTGGACACTCATTAATTTTCAGTAACTGTTAATTGAACAAAATGAATTAAAACCATAGGAAGAAAAAAATCAGACAGACAAAACTTAGACTAAACACCTGGTAGATGTGAAGCTACCACATAAACCACAGTTTTAACTTCTAGAGGAGGTGAAAAAGAAGTGAGGCACAAGGGGCAGGAGAAGGTGAGGGGGGAAGTAATACCAACTTTGCTTCTTGTAGTATTTTATCTTAAATGATTGTTTGATTTTAAATTTAAAGATGCTATGCTTAAGCATAGATTGTTAGTATTCCACTTGGTGTTCCCTGAGATGTTTGATTCTCTGGTTCATTGTTACTAGTTTGGGAAAGTTCTTGGCCATTATTGTTTACGTATCTTTTGCTTTCAGTTTTTATTTTTATTAATCAAAGTTGCATTGTACCTTTTGAAACTATCCTACGATTCTTGGATGTTTTGTTTTGCATTTTCATTACTCTTTTATCTTCTTGAATTTCAGTCTGGCCGTTTGTGTTGCCTTTCTTCAACCATGCAGATCCCATCCTCACTCATGGCCCTCCCTGTGGGAGTTTAGCAAAGACATTCATTTCTGTTGTGGGCTTTTTTATTTCTGATGTTTTCTTTTTTTATTTTAAAGACAAAAGAATGGAGACACATGAACCAGAATAAGCCATAAATAATATCGAAAATACAAAATTATACAGAATATAGTAGAGAATCAGCACTGGATATTGTATTACATAATGTTATCTTCATATTAGTCAACACATAAACATTAAAGGAAATACCAAATTATAGAGAAGATAGTAGGGAATTAGCACTGGATGCTGTATAATATAGTTATCTTCACTTCTGTTAATACAAAAACGATTGAGGAAATACAGAATTATAGAGAACATAGAAGGGAATTAGCTCTGGATGCTGTCCTACATAATGTTACCTTCACATGTTACTCAGTTACACAGATGATGGCCCATTTGATCATTCAATTTTCTCCTCCCTCATCTCCATTGCCCTACCACTCCATCAGTCATCTTCCCTGTGATAATAACTGTATTCCTGGGTTTATGTATACCCCTGGACTCTCGCCTTGGGAAGAGATATAGCTGCCTCAGACCATACTATAACATACATGGGTATATACAAACTGCCATTGTCAGAGGTGGAAAAGCATCTATGCTCACAGTGGACCGCCCAGCTCCGTCCCATCACCATGCTATGGGTGGGGGTGGGTCCAGTCCATGGGGCGCCCTCAGCGGGGCCCACAGCAGAGCAGCTGCAGGGCACGCGCCCCCGTCAGGGCACCCTCGGTGACCCATTTGGCTCTGTCTCATTGCCTCAATGCCGGAGGCCCTTTCTTCTCCTCCTCCCTCCTCCTGATATCCAGTATTACCGTTCCCCACCCCTTGCAGCTGGGCATTGGACGAACTTACGATGCTTGGTATAAGGGCTTGAAATCTCCCCAGCCCATTCTTACTGTGTTAGTTCAGGGTATGAACTGAGTTTAAAGATTAGTTCTAGAATAGAGTTGGAGGATTTTCTTGGGTCTGCTGTATAGAGTATAATGTTTTTCAGACTCCGGTTCTGCTGCTTTTCATCTAATTTGTTGCTATGGGTTCATGCAAGGTTCACATGTGCAAGCTGCAAGGAGACCCTCTTGGTGCTCACATTACTAGTTTGGGGTGAGTCCTGAAGACTGTGGATTCGTCCCATTGTTGCCAGGAACAGGTGGTGCTTGCTCAAGCCGCTGAGACTCAAGGTGCTCCCAGAGAGAGTTCAGGGTGGGAGCTGAGTCCTGGCAATCCAGCTCATGCTTCCTGCCTGATACTGGAGTGAGAAGGGCGTGGAGCCACGTGATCCACCTCCATCTGCATCTCCCTCCCCTTGCAGTGCTGGAGCCCCTGTCTGCTCCTCAGCCAGATCCCTGGGAGCTGCTGCAGCTCGCTGTCGAGGTTCCCCACTGCTCTCCACTGGTAGCCGCTCACCCAGCAGAGAAGCAGGGGGCCACTGCCTCGAGGAGGCGCAGAGCCAGGTGTGGTGGGCTGTGTACTAGTTGCATTGATTCTCTCCAGGCAGGAGTTAAGAAGGTTGCTGCAGGGTGGGGACTCTGCCCCAGTGGCTGTCTGTACTTCTCATCCTCACACTGGGCTGGACAACTGCTCCCGACTGCCATTGCCTCTTTTCCTGGCTGCGCCCTCCCCTCTCCAGACCTGGACCAGCTCTCGGAACTCCGCTCTCCCCTGGCCGAGGCTTCCGTGAACGTGGGTCTCCAAAGCTGAAGCCACAAATGCTGGAACGAGGGCATGGGCCAAGGGTGTGTTTGGAGCGGTGACTTCCTCCTTCTCCTCTCCCTCCGACTGTGCCATGGCAGATCTCTGATCCTTTCCTCCAGCAGAGGTTTTGCTTAGTCTTTCCAAGGGCTTCAGTTCCCATTTCAGATCCTTCCTGAGTTCAGGATACCCACCTCTTTCCTTTCTGTCCTTCACATGTTGCTATATTCCTATATTCCTTTGTCTGAGTGGCAGTCCTCCGGGAGGTTCTCTCTCTGCTGCTTACCCAGTCACCATCTTGAAGACCTATCATAAAATTTATTAATTTTTTCTTTCTAATGAATTGACCATTACATTTCTAAAGTTCTGAAACAGCCAACAGACCTTAGAAAGATACCACTTTAGGTTCCTGCTTGAAACCAACAGCTTCAGAAAACTGCTGGCCTTGATTCAGGGCCAGTCTAATGTTTTCTTTTGACTCCCAGAATTCGCATCTCTCTGCTTATATTTTCTACCTATAATTTCCCCTTTTAGCTTTGAAACTTCACTCAGATGTTAACATCTGCTAACTCAAAATTGGTACTCAACATCAGGTTTGATGGAAAGTTCATGGGCTGGAGAATTAATGAATTTGGATTTTAGCACTAACTCTACTGCTACTGTCTTGTAACTAGGGACATATTTCTTCACTTTTCCTATTTGCTCTTCTTTCACTCCCAGAAATGAAGGTGAATGCATACATGTATGATTCCTGCCAAAAAATTAAACCCAATTACAAATGTAAAAATGTGCTCTTCAATTCTACAGTTTTGTAGAAATTTCCAGTTTGTAATGGCAACATATTCTGCTCCCCAGAGCAGGTGCACCAGGTTACGGACTCATTCTATTTTAAGAAAACACTTTCTTTCAGCTTTCAAATGTGTTCATTCTCACTGTAAGTGTATAGATCTGATTATGAGCTTTATTTGTTAATCTTTGTACTGGAATATTTGCCTCAGAAAACTTCCTTTACTTGCAAGCTGAAAAATAGAAAGTTAGAAATCTGTAGGGTCTCAAACTTAAAACAGGAGTAAAGGGAGAAACCATGACTTTATATAAATACTGCAAGAGCCATAGTTTTAGAAAACCAGAGAATTAAATTCCAAAAAGAAAGCATATCATGTTTCCAGAAGAATAATTAATCTCAAATTACCTGCTGGCTGAATGTTTTTATTTTGTGAAGATGCCTTTTCTCTGTTACTTTTAACTAATTACCTGATGTTAATGTTTAACCTAACTCCATTATGGTTAAGACTAGAATCTCTAGCTTGCAAACAATAAGTAGGAAGCACAAATCTAATAATGTAGTTGGAGTTCCCACAGAGTGATGGGCCTGTCCTCACAGCTTGAGTTCATTGCTTTATTTTGTCATAATGTTTGTGGCTTCATGTTAATATTTATATATTTCCATCTTATCCTCCTTTTCAGCAAGAGATTATTGAATCCATTGGGACATGAATGTGTGTTTGTTGTTTGTATGTGCACGAGCATATGTGCATTTATGCATGAATGACGAAATTGACATAAGATAACCAGTGAAATTCTTTCAACCTTCAATTTGGCTCAAAGAACTTTATGTCCCAGGATGCCATCTCTTAAGTGTATCTATCCTCCAAGAGAAATTCATGTGAGATTGGAGAAGGCCCCAGCTTTTTTATGCACCATCAGAGGACCTAGAAATACTATTTGCAACAAGTGTTAATTAAATAAGGTGGCCATGTAGTCTCAATCATTTAAACTGGGGCATCTTTGTCCATAATAATTTCAGAAAAGCAGAATTAAGCAAACTGTCTCTAGGCCAAATAAGGATGTATGACTACACTCAAGAAACAATTGCTGATTTAAGAGTTGAATCCAGTCTTCATCCTTTGTTAAATTTTTCCCTCAAAACTCAATGAGACACTCCAACTGCCACCCTACAATATACCTCATTGGAATAGGAATGTGAATCAATTTTTATTAGCCCTATGCGTCAACCCATTTAATTGTTAATGTGATACTCTGACATAGGTGTGATTACTTTTCTTCATTTCATAGAAAACTGAGGCTTAGAGATGTTCGGTAATTTTCCCAAAATTACCAAGTTAGGTTTAGAGTGGTGGCTATGGATTTTGATTACCCAGATTTGAATTTCAAATCCAAAATGAGCATGAAAACTTGCTCCAAATGTCATGGGCATCAATGAGACAGTATATTTGAAAGATCTTGTAGTTAGAAAATTACTCAACTATGCGGTCCTTTGTAAGATTGTTAGTGGTTCTAGATTGACTTTGTTCTCAGAGAAATTTAGCAAAGTCTCTAGTAACATTTTCAATTGTAACAAACAAAAAAGAATTGTTGGCATCTAGTGAGTAGAAGCCAGGGTTGTTGCTGGACATTATGGTATGTACAAAGTATCCTGCATAAAATAAGGAATTATCCAGTTTCCAATATCAACAGTGCTGATGATGAAAAACAGTGTAACACATAGCTATAAGATGTCATCTTTGCCAGGAGCTCCACTCGGCCCCCAGGGAGTGTCAGGCACTCCGCGCCACCCCTGGAGCTCCACTCGGCCCCCGGGGCACGGGCACTCTGCTCAGCCCCGGGGGTGTGCCAGGTGCTCCATCCAGCCCCTGGGGCATGCCAGGAGCTCCACTTGACCCTCTGGGTCATGCCAGGCACTCTGCCCAGCCACTGGGGTGTACCAGATGTTTTGTCTGGCCCCTAGAAAGACCGTGAAGACTCGCCTGAGCCTATAGATGAAGACGTGCTGACAGTCTGGTGGCTCATTGTGTAACCCTGCCTACCTGACTGGACACTCCACGGCTGTGAGGGCTTGCCAAAAGGTGCTTTTTCACTTCCTGCCATAGTAATTTGTGTACATCCACATAATATGCAGCATATTTAGAAGCAGCCAAGTCTCGGTCCAAAGTAAGAGCAAGATGGAGTAAATAAACCGGAAGTGCAGCTGTTACCAGTGGGAAGGTCACTGACAGGGTGGTAGAACACAGTGGTGAAGTGGAGAAAATTGATTAATTGAACGAGTCATATCTATATAACTGAGTAATAAAGATGAAGATAACATTATGTAATACAACATCCAGTGGTAATTCCTTACTATTTTCTCTGTAATCTGGTATTTCCTTTATTGTTTTTGTGTTAACAAATGCAAAGACAACACTATGTAATACAGCATCCAGTGATGATTCCCTATTGTCTCCTCTGTAATTTGGTATATCCTTTATTGATTTGTTATAACAAATATGAAGATAACATTATGTTACACAGCATCCAATGCCTATTCCCTACTATCTTCTCTATAACTTGGTATTTTCTGTATTTTTCTGTGTTATTCTGGATTCTTTTATCTTAAAAAGAAAAAAAAATAACATGACATCTTTGGCTTTTGGAAGCTCACAGCTTAGTTGACAGATACAAACAGATATTAAAAATACTAACAGTGATTCAGTAGAGTTAGGAGTATTCAGACTGAAGAGAGACATGGTCATCATCCTGGGCTTAGGGATTGTAATGTGAAAGACAAAGAGATTCCTGATAATGTAACCCTCCACGGTAGACAAATTTCAGCTCCAGAGCTATGAGCTAATAATCTTTGGGAGTGAGTGTGTGTGTGTGTGTGTGTGTGTGTGTGTGTGTGTGTGCGTGTGTGTCTCCCCTCACTGAGACAGCCTTATGGCTAAAACACTACCTGGGAATAAAACCAGGCTTAACAAATGTTTGTTGAATAATAGATGAATGGGTACAGGAGTGTACTTAAGCATCTCAGGGCAGGCTTATAAAGTTAAGCTCGTGTGAATCTGGAGATTCTCTGATTTTTATGACTGTCATTCTCCAGGAGTTGAAAGAATGAGTTCTTTTTGACTGGGGGAGGCTGTGAGAGACAAGAGAAGATGGAGTGTCTCTTTTGCATCAGGTGAACAAAGGAATGGGAGCCTCACAGTGCTAGACATAATGTCTCCTAGCAAAACAAGACCTAAGAAGAATGCTGGAAAAAACCAAGCAAGCTAAATGAATAAGTCACCAGGAGTGAATACGGTAGTGGTAGCTATTTCTCTCCTGCCAGTTTGTCTCATGTGGAAATACCACAAATATGTAGCTAGAATGGGCAATAGGAATAAATGCATACGCATATATTTTTCAAGGAAATAATTTTATTATTATTGCATTAAGTAATCACTGTCACTAGACGTAAATAGAAACTTGAGAACAGTTTTCAGCATTCACCTTCACCCATTTCTCAAGTAATCATCATCAATCAAACACAAAGATAGAATGGTGGATTTAGTGAGTATTTCATGGAAAAAAGGCAGCTATAACTACAAAACTCTGCTGAAATTATAGTGTCTATACTTTTAGTAAGTACAGTTGAAAATGGCTATAATACCTAATATCACAGGGCTGGCAGTTTTCCATTGTGAATGTGGCACATATTATACCTACTGCGTATGAGGTATGATTAAAGTACAATGAATATTTAAATACAAAAAACTTACTACAGTGAAAGACAAATTTCCCTTAATCTCACTCAAAGTACTTTCCCTCCTTTCAAGCATGCTTATCTTCCTGTTCCTGCCACTTCCTGAAACAGCTCCAAGAGTCCTCTTTCTGAGTCTCTCTAGTTGTGCTATGGTGGCTGCCTTGATGTTCTGAATCAGTTGAAAACCTTTACATTTCATGATCATTTGGATTCTGGGAAAGAGACAAGTTGCAGGGTGCCAGATCCAGGGACTAAAGTGGATGAGAACATACCATAATGTTATTTTACAGAGATTGCTACGGACATTGGATCAACAAAGGGTGATCAAAAGACATGGTGAATGTTTCAATAAAAAAAGTTATCGAAGCAAAAATCACACTATAAGCCGGGTGTAGTGACACATGTCTGTAATTTCAGCACTGGGGAGTCTGAGGCAGGATTTCTGTGAATTTAAGGCCAGCCTGCAGTACATAGTGAGATCCTGTTCAAACAAAACAAAACAAAACAAAATGTACTGTGGTTAATTCAAAGTACTTAAAATATTTTCTATTGCTTTGAACACATGTATCTCATTGTTTTTAGCAATGTATCTTTTACTGTAATAACTTTCTTAAAATAATTAAAATGTTCACTATATTATTTGATCATGCCTTGTATTTATGCAACCTGTCCAAAGCCTCTAGAGTCCCATTAACTTGTCCGTTGGATTTGAATGTGAAGTGGTAGTGCTGTATGAGAATATATTCATGTTGTGCAAAGACAACTTGCAGCCCACCACACTGAACAGTAGCCTAAAGGCACAACAGACTTTGATACGAACTGTTGTTTTCTCTATTATCCAAGATTCTGTAGTATCTAAATGATCAAAGACTACTCTTGCTCAGTGTGCTGAATAGTGTACTTTGTTAAAAGATCAGAAATAAATGAAGATTAAAATATTCATGTTCTTTGATATGACCAAAGAACACCATGATTACTGACTCTTAGAGTGGAGAAAGGAGTTGTTAATAACATTTTCCTATTTATTCCCTATAATGAATGATAAAATACTCCTCTAAGCAGTAACATTTCATTTAAAATGGCGCAAAATCAACAAATTTAATGAATGGATGAAACTTAATATGAATATCTTTCAAATAAGAAATGTACAAACACCTTAAAATATGTCAAGTGTAAATTTATGATATTATAACTAATTTACATATATTATATTTGTAATATAAAATATTAGCCTCACTGGGCCTGCAGTAACCTTCAAGTTCACTCTTCAGTCCTTTGCTTTCTCTCCTCTCTCACCTTCCGGGCTGTCTCCGCCCACTTATGCGTCTTCCCCAGCTTTTGTGAAGATGCTCGCGTGCTTGTCAGGCTTCCTCCTACTTCTTCATTTTCATAACGGTGATGATGATACTATTGATGACATTGGGTGCTGTTGCTGTTGTTCTTAGGTAGGATATTAAGAAAAGTTGGAAGAAATGAGAAGAATGGCAGGAACTGAGTGACATAAAGGAACTGAGGAAGCTTGTGGTGAGGGCACTGCAGAAGAGAGTGAAGAGGCAGGAAGAAGGCAGGGCAGTAAGGACAGAAGAAAGGACTAAGAAACAGGACACAGATATTGCCCTGTGTCTAAAGTATTTGGTTTTTTTTTTTTTTTGGCGGTACTGGGGATTGAACTCAGGACCCTGCGCTTGCTAGGCAGGCGCTTATTCCACTGAGCTATATCCCCAGCCCCGACCTGTGTCTAAAGTAATATTATTACACTAACAAATTGTAAGCATAGCAGTGTGTACGCATGCGTGTGTATGTGCTTGTGTGCGTGAGTGCGTGCGTGTGTATGGGTATGTGTATGTGTACTGTGCTGGTGATTGAACCCAGGGCTTCATGCATACTAAACAAATGCTGTGGGAAAACTAAAGAACTCTTAAAGGTGCTGAGAAGGTAAAGTGTTTCTAGATCCTAGGTCTGGAGGAAGAACATGATGGTAGGATGTTTTATGTCTCCTTATTGAAAGCAGCAAGAAACCAGAATTGGCATTTCCTGATTTCTGACCTAGCAACAGAAAATTGTGTAGGAAGGTAGAAATCCCTCGCTCACCTGAACAAAAGTCCTTCTGATAACTTTAGTCGAACAGATACCAATTGCAAGTGGGACACATTGAAAGTTTTGCCAAAAGCAAGGGATCAGGGCTCTTTGCTAGGCCTGGGACTTCCGTTTTATAATAAAAGATGCAGAGAAAATGTTACCGAATTGGCAAATGAGACCCAGGTACACAAGCTGCCTTACCTAGGAAATTTTCTTATTATTCCTGTGGGCTCAAGTCTGTTCCTTCAAATCCAAAGCCCCAGATCGGCAGGAAAAATAACAACAAGAACAGAAAAGGGATCCAGTGTTAGCAAGTGACCCAGGGGGCGACAAGAGTCAGAGAGAACCTCAGCATCAGCAGCTAAATCAAGAAACAAAAATAAAGCCACAAATCTTCTGAAAACTGAAATTCCATTGTAACCAAGGTTAGCAAACATAGTTAATGTCTTTGCACTAAACCTATACAGGTACCTGCTTGGTAAAATGAAAGACAAATAGAAGCCAGTCTTCTAACATAATGAAGTATCTAGCATGCTCTAAAACTTTTTTGTTGTGCTAAGCGTCAAGAAAATTGTGATTTGAATAAAAAACAAGGCAACTGACACCAATATCAAGAAGAACTACACACTGGAACAATGAGTGGCTGTTAAAGCAGACATTATAAACGCGCTTCAGCAATCTATTAAAACTTTCCTGAAATAAATGTAAAACAACAGAAAGTCTTAGGAAAGAAATGGAAGTTATAGGAACAAAAATGTTATGGATCTGATAACAACAGTAAAAATCAATACTTGTTGAATGGGATTAGTAACAGAGTAGAGGACAGAATTCGTGAAGTTGAAGACAGAATAATAGAATCTATCTAATCTGAATCAAAAGCAAAAGAGGCCTGGAAAAAATAGAACTGTAAAGATCTGTGGGTCAGAAAAAAAAGATTCAATATTTGTGTTATTGCAGCCTCAGAAGGAGACAAGAAAGTACGTATGAAAAATTGTTCAAAAAATAGTTGTTGGAAACTCCCCCTGTTTGGCAAAAGACAAATCTGCAGACTAATTGTACTGTTGATGTCTATTGGTTTACTGAAAGGAATAGTTAATGCTTAAATTTTTTGACGAATTTGGCATGTTTATATTTGGTAATATGAACAACAAATTTGAAGACAACAATATGCAATATAACAATCATTGCTGAATTCCTCTCTTGTTTTATGAAATTCTGTATTTTTCTAATTTTTTATTATTTTTTATTCCTTTCAAAACAAACAAGAATTAAACAGAAAAAAAGAAATTGAGTGAATCACAAACAGGATAAACTCAAATACATATATGCCAAGATACAATTTAATTATACTATTGAAAACTAAATACAAAGAAAAAAATACTGAGAGCGGACAGAGAAAAGCAATACATTATATATACGGAAACACTAAATTTCATAACAGTAGATTTTTCATCTGAAACTATGGAGGCTAGAAGAAAGTGATGGAATAATTTTAAGTATTGAAAGCTCAACTGTTAATTCTAAATCAGTGAAATTATACTTCAGGAATGAGAGGAAAATATAAAAATTCTCAGAAAGAAAATGTAGAAGAGTAAACATTTTTCACTAGCAATCTTACCTAAAATGTAAAGGAGGCCCTTTAAAATAAATGGAAAAAATAAAAGTATCTTGAAGTACTTTTATAAAAGTACTTTAAAAAAATAAAAGTATCAGGAAGGACAAAGAAATAATTTAAAGAATGGAAATATTAGTACAGGGCTGGGGATCTAGCTCAGTGCCACAGTGCCTGCCTGGCAAGCATGAGATTGTGAATTTGATTCCCAGTACCAAAAAGAAAGAAGGGAATATTAGTACATACAATAGATTGTCCTGTCGTTTTCCTCATAAGACTATATGTTAGCTTTAATAATTGAATCATAAATTATAATAGTATCTGATACTCAACAATAATATCTAAAGGTGGGAAAGTTAAAATAACTAATGAAAATGGGGTTTCTATTCTTTTTTAAATTTTATTTTAAAGACAAAAGAATGGAGACATATGAACCAGAAAAGCCATAAACAATACAGAAAATACAAAGTTATACAGAATATAGTAGAAAATTAGCACTGGATGTTGTATTACATAGTTATCTTCACATTAGTTAACACAAAAACATTAAAGGAAATACCAAATTATAGAGAAGATAGTAGGGAGTTTGCACTGGATGCTGTATAATATAAAGTTATCTTCACTTCTGTTAATACAAAAACAATTGAGGAAATACAGAATTATAGAGAACACAGAAGGGAATTAGCTCTGCATGCTGTCCTACATAATGTTACCTTCACCTTTGTTACTCAGTTACACAGATGATGGCCCATTTGATCAGTCAGTTTTTCTCCTCCCTCATCTCCGTTGTCCTACCACTCAATCAGTCATCTTCCCTGTGATAATAACTGTACTCGTGGGTTTATGTATACCCCTGGACTCTCACCTTGGGAAGACACATAGCTGCCTCAGACTATACTATAACATACATGGATGTATACAAATTGCCATGCTCAGAGGTGGAAAAGCACCTCTGACCACAGCAGACTGCCCAGCTCCACCCCATCGCCGTGCTATGAGTGGGGGCGGGTCCAGTCCGTGAGATGCCCTCAGTGGGGCCCTCAGCAGAGCAGCCCTGGGGCCCACGGCGGAGCAGCTGCGGGGCCCACTGTGGTGCAGCCGCGGGGCCCACAGTGGAGCATCCGCGGGGCCCACAGTCGAGCCGCCGTGGGGCCCACTGCAGAGCAGCCATGGGGCCCAGAGTGGAGCAGCCACGGGGCCCACTGCGGAGCAGCCGCGGGGCCCACAGCAGAGCAGCTGTGGGGCCCACTGTGGAGCAGCCGCGGGGCCCACAGTAGAGCAGCTGCAGGGCCCACTGTGGAGCAGCCGTGGGGCCCACAGTAGAGCAGCTGCGGGGCCCACTGCGGAGCTGCTGCGGGGCCCACATTGGAGCAGCTGTGGGGCCCACATTGGAGCAGCTGCGGGGCCCACATTGGAGCAGCTGTGGGGCCCACACCAGCACAGCCGTGGGGCCCACAGCAGAGCAGCTGCAGGGCCCACTGCAGAGCAGCAGCAGGGCCCAAACCAGTGCTGCCGTGGGGCCCACAGTGGAGCGGCCGTGGGGCCCACTGTGGAGCAGCCACGGAGCCCACAGTGGAGCAGCCATGAGGCCCACAGCGGAGCATCCATGGGGCCCACTGCAGAGCAGCCGCGGGGCCCACGGTGGAGCAGCTGTGGGGCCCACTGCAGAGCATCTGTGGGGCCCACTGCAGTACAGCCCTGGGGCCCACAGCGGAGCATCCACGGGGCCCACTGCAGATCAGCCGCAGGGCATGCGCCCCCATCGGGGCACCCTCTGTGACCCTTTTGGCTCTGTCCCGTTGCCTTGATGCCAGAGGCCCTTTCTTCTCCTCCCATCTCCTCCTGGTCTCCAGCATTACCGTTCTCCACCCCTTGCAACTGGGCAATGGGTCTCAGAAGCTGAAGCTGTGAATGCCAAAACGAGGGCGTGGGCCAAGGGTGTGCTTCAGCGGCAACCTCCTCCCTCTTCGTCTTGTCTCCCTCTGACTGTGCCATGGCAGATCTCCGATCCCCTCCTCCAGAGGTTTTCCTTAGTCTTTCCGAGGGTTTCAGTTCCCATTTCAGATCCTTCTCGAGTTCAGGATATCCACCTCTTTCCTTTCTGCCCTTCACATGTTGCTATATTCCTATGTCTGAGTGGCATTCCTCCAGGAGGTTCTCTCTCTGCTGCCTACCCGGTCACCATGGGTTCATACAAGGTTCATATATGCAAGCAGTATGGAGACACTCTTGTTGCTCGTATTAGTAGTTTGGGGTGAGTCCTGAAGCCTGTGGACTTATCCCATTGCTGTCAGGAACAGGTGGTGATTGTGCAGGCCACCAAGGCTCAAGGTGTTCACAGAGGGCGTTCAGGGTGAGAGCTGAAGCCCAGTAACTCAGTTCATGCTTCCTGCTTGATGTTGGAGTGAGAAGGGCATGGGGCCGTGTGATCCACCTCTATCTGCAGCTCTCTCTTGCTGTTGTGCTCCAGTTCCCGTTTGTTCCTTGTCTGGATCCCTGGGAGTTGCTGTGGCTCTGATGTCGCTGCTGATGCACCCCACCACTCCCCACTGGCAGCCGCCCACACAGTGGAGAGGTAGGAGGCCACAGCCTCGAGGCAGGCATAGAGCTGGGTGTGGTGGGATGTGTACTGGCTGCTCTGGCTCCACCTTGCCTCCAGGTGCTGATTAGGAAGGTTGCTGCAGGGTGGGGACTCCGCTTCAGTGGCTGTTGCAACCTCTCATCCTCACACGGGATTTGACAACAGTTCCCAATCACCATTGCCTCTTTTCCTGGCTGCGCCCTCTCCTCTCTGGACCTGGACCACCTCTCGGAATTCCGCTCTCCCCTGGCCGAGTCGGGAGGCTTCCATGAGCGTGGGTCTCCGAAGCTGAAGCTGCGATTGTTGGAACTAGGGCCTGGGCCAAGAGTGTGTTTGAAGCAGTGGCTTCCTCTTTCTCCGTCTCTTCTTCCTCCGACTGTGCCGCGGCGTCCCTCTGATCCTTTCCTCCAGGAGAGGTTTTGCTTGGTCTTTCCTAGGGCTTCAGTTCCCATTTTAGATCCTTCTTGGTTTCAGGGTACACACTTCTCTCCTTTCTGTCTTCATATGGCTATATTGGTAATCCTCTGGGAGGTTCTCTCTCTGCTGCCTACCCGGTCGCCATTGTCCAGGAAGTCCTCTATTCTTCACTTGAAGTGGTAAAATGTTAATGCTTAACCAATAGAGTGCTGTAAATCACATACACATACTATCAGTATACTTATACGTTGTTGATGGGAATGTAAAATTGTATAGTCATTCTGGGAAATAATTTGACAGATTTTTTTTATTTATAAGTAAATATGAAAAGACAGTATGATCCAGGAAATGCACTCTTGGGTTTTTGACCCAATGAAATAATTTTATGTTCATACGAAAACCTGTAACTGAATATTTATAAAAACTTTATTTGCTGTACCTTCAAACTGGAGAAACACCTAGAAGTTCTTGAATGGCTCATCAAACTGCATACTATGGATGATTCCACAGCAATCAAAGAAACATACTATGGATGACTCCACAGCAATCAAAGAAATAAACTACTGACACCTGCAGTAACTTGGATGAATTTCCAAGAAATTAGGCTGAATGGAAAAAGTAAATCCTCACAATGTTATTTAGTGCAATATTCCATTTATATAATATTTTTGAAATTTTAGAAAGAAAAATTAGTGGTTGCCAAGGGTGAGGGTTGTAGGTGTTAGGGCTTGGAAGAGAGGTTGTTGGTTATAGTTGTAACAGATTGACAAGAATCTCTGTGAGGCTGGAATTTCTTAGCATCTTTCCTATGGTGCTATGTACACAAATGTATAGAGGCAAAGAAATTTCCCAGAATTTCATATACACACAAGCAAATGTGTACACTTTGGCAGATTTGGGGGACTGAATCTGAGTGAATGTTATCCTGTAATATTACACTATAGTGCCACAAAAAGTTACACTGTGAATGTACTGGGTAGACTGCCACATAATGGCTTTGATTTTTCTTACAACTTATGTGCTTCTACAATAATCTCAATAGAAATTATAATTACAATTAAATGAAAAATTTAAAAAGCATGGATTTTAATTAGTATATTTCAAAACTAGTACAGGTGGTATATCTGTTATCTGATACCCTTGGGACCAGAAGCATTTTAAGTTTCAGATTTTTTCAGGTTTTGTAATATTTACACACACTTAATAAGATATTTTGGAAATAGAACCTAAGTATAACCACAAAATTTATTTATCCCTGCAGCCTAAGAATAATTTTGTACGCAATTTTTAGGGTACCGGTATTTAGACTGTGACCCACTAAATGAAATTAGGTGTACAATTTGTATGGTATCGTGTTGGCACTTGAAACGTCTCGGATTTAGAAACATTTTGGGAGTGGGATTTTGGATTAGGGATGGGAGGTACTGTCTCAGTCTGGAGCATTGGACATATGGTGGGTATGAAGGGGAAGGAAGTCATTGGAAGGTGGTGATAAGAATGGAAATGAAAGCCTGATTGCACAGATATTACATGTTTTGTGAAGAAGAGTATATTGTATGATAGGCAGTTAATAACCATTGGAAGTTACCAAGCAAGGCCAGAGGATACTCAAAGTAGTTATATGGCTAGTTTCTCTTAGTTCATTGAAAAGTTTGTGCTAATACAGTTTGGACAAGATATCGTGCCTATATCTTGTACTCTGAATAAATACTATGAAAATAACAATATGTAATGTACTAATTATTGTAACTCTCCTACTAATCTATTCTGAAATTGTTTTATTTTTATTTTTATTTTTTTCTCTTAAAAAGAGGCCAGAAGTGGAGTGGAGGGAGGTTGGGGGACATTTATGTGTGTGTAGCTAATTATCTTTTTTTTTGTTGTTGTTGTTGGTTTTTTTTTTGGCGGTACTGGGGATTGAACTCAGGACCCTGCACCTGCTAGGCAGGCGCTTATTCCACTGAGCTATATCCCCAGTCCCTAATTATCTTGATATAGTGAAAAGGACACTGTGACCTGGATTTCAAAGGCACTCTGACCTCCAACTGGTTTTTGGCAAGTGATTTAATGTATTTCCTACTTTATTTTTCAGCTATCAGTTGAGCAAGAACTATCCTGGATTATTTTATAGAGAATGTAGGAGGGTCAAAGATAATTATAAGCATGAAAAAACTTGTATTAACCATACTGTGCACTTTTCACGTAATGAGAGAATATTGTCACAAGTCCATATTTACATGTTTCAATTAAGATTCTGTTCTATTTTTTCAGGCCTCACATCCTGTGTAATATGTTCATTAATAAATGATTTGATTACCTACTACATTAAGTGGTTTCATTTAGGTTATTGAAAAGTATGCAGTGCCAATACACAACCAGTCTTGTTTTCCTCTTGTGACACTAACATATGCAAGGGAATATTTGAGTTTAAAGAAAATTAAAAGAATCCATCACATTTCTCCTTCTTCACTGGAGAAGTTTCTCTGCTCTGATTTTTCACTGTGCTGCAGTGAAGTTTCATAAGGGTTGCCCCATCACAACAAGTGTATGTTGCTTATTTCCGCACGTAACACATTAGGCATTAACACCCCCGCTGCTGCATTTCTCTTCTGGCTTTTTAAGTTTCATACATTCGTATCTTTACATGTTCTTGTTATATAGACTAACTTCCACAAACAGTAGAAATGTAATCCATATTTTAAATTCCTAAGTAATTTTACTGCAAATAAGGCCATATGTAAGACAAGCACATTGAGAAGATCATTTCCTATGCTTTATTGTCTAGTTTTTTTCTTACTACAGTAATATCACTATCTTTATCTTATTACCTTTGTTCATCCTGTTGTTCCTGTCTCTGTTCTTTGTAAAAGTAGGTCTTTTATGCTTATTCTTACTTGCTGAGAATCTCAGCTACTTCTTCCATTGAATGACCCTTAATTCTCTCTAATTGACTGGTCTCTTCCATGGATGTTAGACCATTATAACTTTTGCTAGATATTTCTGCTTGGTGAGCTACAAAGATGCCATATGCTACATAACATTCTATTTCCTCCACATCTTCCAAATTAGCTTCTGGCCTTTAAGGCATCAGTTTCTTCCAGAGCTTCTGCTCATGCAGATCTGAGACTTCAGAATCATCTTGGACTTGGCCTTCTGTCTTGCATTATCATTTCAGCCATGCATTGAGAGCTCTTTTTTCACCCTTTACTCAGTCTTTCCAATTCTTTGTTCTCTTGATTATCAGCATTATATCACAGATAAAGCAGCATTACTGCACACCTGAATTGTTGCATAAGCTTCTGAAATCACTATCCCACCAATCACCATCCCACTAGAGTGTATTTACTGTCTGCCACTATGATATTCATCAATTTCAGTGGATCTCTGTTATCCTTATCATAAATTCAAGATTCTCTGATTGACTGTGGTAGATTGGATTGTCCCTTCCAATTCTTCACTGCCCACAATAGGGCTAACTCAGTCATTTTTAGTATGTCTGCGTATAAGCAGAGTGTACTTTATCATTCCATTGTACTGGACCCGGCCTTGTGGCATGCATTGTCTAAGAGATGGTAACTTGGAGTGTTGCAAATAGGTTTCATTACATGGCTCTCCTCTCCACAATTACCATGAGAAGAGCATACCCCAGCATCCCTCATTCTTTAATCTGCAGCTGCAGAATAAAGTCATACCTATGAACCTGAGCTCAAACTTTACCCTGTGACAGACACTTGCTGATCCAAAGACCTAGGAGTGAGAAAACTAGAAATGAATTTATTGTAAACTCCGGGGATTTGAGAGTTGTTGGTTACACAGCCTGCTGATTATCTGTAGTAATTCTACATGAATATATGGCATTAAAATTTCTACTGCCTTCTCAGCCTTTAGATTCTCCTCTGCATGTAAGTATGTGTAAACTAGTAGTAGTAATCACACTCGTAATAGTAATTATAATTATTTTAGATGAGCTGTTTTATCTGCTTCCAAATAACTTGCAACATGTGAACATATGTTCTTCACTTTTAAAATTTATCGCTTTTCTTATCTTTTGACTTTTCACTAGTCTTTCAAGGTTCAATATCATTCCTCTTCAGTTACTTTTTCCCTGATAAGCATAACTCATTGGAAAATTTCCTTTCTTAGAGTTACTTATAAGTGTGCGCCCCTAGTGCGGAGGTTGACTTTTTCCTGAGGGAAATAGGATCTCTTAGGAGGACTTTAAACAGGGCCGAATGGTCAGCTATACCTCAAAATCCTCTAGAGTGGAGCCAAGTAGTGAGAACAAAATGCCACTTCTGAAATGATTTTCAAGCTTAGCGACCTTTCCATATGTATACTTTTTCTTCTTCTGCAGTTTGTCAGGAGAACTGGCCCAGCCTGTTGCATGACACAACACTACTTGCCTCTCTTGCCCTTTCCTCCAGTCCCTACAGAGATATGTGGCTTCACCTTAGTATGTTTAATGAAGAATATGCTGTGCATGGGTTGACATTGGTAATTATATATGGGGAAAGACAGACTATGTGGATGAAGTGCAACCTTTCTTCTCAGATGCAAATGTTTAATGCTGTAATATGGTCAGATACCCAAGGAATACTGGATCAAGCTGTTTGACTTTTTTCTTGTCTGAGAATCACATTCTGTTGGCTTTAATAAATGATTGTGTGATGGTTTGTTGTATGCTGCACAGAACCTTGGTGGTGCTCATATCTATTTCTCCTTGGTCATTTTCCCAATGATTTGTTGTTCTCAACAGCATTAATTGTATGAGTGTAATAGGTTGTAATTAATATGTTCAGATATTCCTCCCAGTTCCTAGAACAAGTCAATGGCCGATGTGTCACAGTACAAAGGAGCAGATAATGACCAGAGGAACTTTAAGAAGTACTCATTAGTTCTTTATATATTAAATAGCATGATAGTCCAATGGCTGTGTGGACAGATCATTTGTATCCTCAAGTATGCATTCAGCTGTTGTCTTCTTTAAGTTATTTGAAAGCAGATAAAACAGCTCATCTAAAATAATTGTGATTACTATAATTAGGCCACCCCACCATAAATTATCTAAAGACTTTTGTCCATTATAACAATGAAGATTATTTTGCCTAATAGCTTGTACTATGGGATATCACCACTGATCAAAATAAAATTAAATAGATTAAAATTTTAGTGAAGAAAGGTTAAGTGAGAGAAAAGGTAGGGGCTGCAGAACTAAAGCTTAGCGAACATTTATAAGTTTTTCAGCCCTTTTTGTATTTGGAAGTTTTGTTGGGGAATTGTCACTCACCTACTCTTATCTCATGTACACAAATTCTCTTCACTCTGAAGCTGGGGCCACATTGAGTTAAGTCAGTTGTCCTATCCCACTCCTTTGATCATAGTTACCAGTGTAGGCAGTTACCAGTAGGCAGATGGGCCAAGACTGACCAGTGATCATCAGGCCCAAGACTTATGCTTGATCATTGTGGGGAAAGCAATGCTTTGGAAACAAAAAGAAGATAAAAGTCTGGAGCTGTGGATGCCACTATAAGACCAGGGCAACTGGGCCTGTGTTAGAAAGAAATCACAAGAGGAGAAAAGTGAGCTCAGCTCACAGACAAGTCAGAGTTTTAAAACAGTTTTTAAAAAGCCATTGGTCATACTTATCTTAAGCTGTCTGTTAGTTCACATTTATTTATAAATCAAAACAGTTTTTATTTCCTCAAGGAAGTTTCAGTTATATGTCCCTGGCAATCAGAAGACTTCTCATTGATAAGGTATTGACAGGACTAGGGCTGTCTCTCTGCACTGGGGGAACCCACATTTCAGAGGGGAGGCTTTCATCTGGTGTGGAGCCTTTGATTTGGACTAAGTGGCATTCCAAGGTCCCTTTCCAAGCAACGGTTTCAAATTCCTACAGATTATTTAACTGCAGTTTTGGACTTCATTTATTTTCTCAACATATTTTTCTAGTTTAACTTTTCTTTTTTAATAAAAGTAAATTTTACCCAGAAACCACTAAGATCTAGTACCCTGTATTTTTCCACTCTTAAAATCTTACCCAAGGATCCGGGGAAGATGGCGACCAGGTGAGCAGCAAGGGAGCGAACCTCCTTAATAAACACCACCAGCTCGAGACAGACTTGGCGAGCGTGAATGCCGGGACCTCGGCTGGGAAGTTTAAACTGGACGTATTTCTCTGAGATGCCGGGGGAGATGTGGTAGGGCGGACCAGGCTGCCGGGGCGAGACGTGGGAAAGCC